>JAREIS010002122.1:0-22176 GCA_030060385.1 Muscicapa striata striata | reverse complement strand
AAACTACACCTCCCAGTTTCTTAATGGCGGTTTGGAGGAAGACATTGTCTCTGCAAAAGTAGCCAGGGTTCTAAGAGGTGGCATCTGTAGTCTGGTAGAAATCCTGATCCTTTCAGAATTTTAGCTGTCAGACGCCCAGTCTCAAGCCAGTAGACCAGGATACGAACATTGGCCATTTTCCCTCTGAAAAAAAAACGCACCCTCCCAATTTCTTAATACCAGTTTGGAGGTAGTGTTGGTCGGTCCAAAAGTAGCCGTGGTGGTAAATGTTGGCATCTTTAGTCTGGGAGAAATCCTGATCCTTTCGGAATATTAGCTGTCAAACGCCCAGTCTCCGCCCCATTGCCATGACTACAAACATTGGCTATTTTCCTGCTGAAAGAAACCATACCGTCCCAGTTTCTTTATGACCGTTCTGAGGAAAATATAGTCTATTTAAAAGTGGTCAGGGTTCTAACTGGTGGCATCTTTAGTCTGGGAGAAATCCTATTCCTTTCAGAATTTTAGCTGGCTGAAGCCCAGTCTCAGGCCAAAGGCCCTGCATGCAAAGAAGGGCCCATTTCTCTGTGACATAAAGATCACTTCACCACTTTTGTAATATGTATTTTGAGGAGGCTTTTGGCAGTCCATGAACCACCAGGTTTCTCAGTGGTGGTATCTTAAGTCTAGGAGAAATCCTGACCCTTTTGGAATTTGAGCTGTCACATGCCCAGTCTCACACCAATTGCCCTGGATACGAACATTGGCCATTTTCCCTCTGAAAAAAAAACACACCCTCCCAGGTTCTTTATGACCGTTCTGAGGAAGACATTGTCTCTCCAAAAGTGGCTAGGGTTTTAACTGGTGGCATCTTAAGTCGGGGAGAAATCCTGATCCTTTCGGAATTTTAGCTGTCAGACGCCCACACTCTGGGCAAGGGCCCTGGACACGTACATTGGCCGTTTTCCCTCTGAAAAAACCCACACCCTCCCAGTTTCTTAATACCAGTTTAGAGGTAGTGTTGGTCTCTCCAAAAGTAGCCAGGCTTCTAACTGCTGTCATCTTCAGTCTGGGAGAAATCCGGGTCCTTTCAGAATTTTAGCTGTCAGATGCCTCGTCTCCAGCCAAGGGCCCTGGATATGAACAATGGCAATTTTCCCTCTGAAAAAACCACCCCCTCCCTGTTTCTTAATACCATTTTTGGGGAAGATAGAGTCTCTCCAAAAGTAGCCAAGATTCTAAGAGGTGGCATCTTTAGTCTGGGAGAAATCCTGATCCTTTCTGAATTTGAGCTGTCAGACGCCCAGTCTCCGGACAAGGGCCCCGGACCCATACCTTGGCCATTTTAACTATGAAAAACTACACCCTCCCAGTTTCTTAATGGCAGTTTGGAGGAAGACTGTCTATCCAAAAGTAGCCAGGGTTCTAAGAGGTGGCATCTTTAGTCTGGGAGGAATCCTGATCCTTTAAGAATTGTAGCTGTCAGACGCCCAGTCTCAGGCCAAAGGCCCTGGATAAGAACGTTAGCCATTTTCCCTCTGAAAATACACCACACTGTCGCAGTTTCTTTACGACCGTTCTGAGGAAGACATTGTCTCTCCAAAAGTGTCTATGGTTTTAACTGGTTGCTTCTTAAGTCGGGGAGAAATCCTGATCCTTTCGGAATTTTAGCTGTCAGACGCCCTCACTCTGGGCAAGGGCCCTCGACACGTACATTGGCCATTTTCCCTCTGAAAAAACCCACACCCTCCCAGTTTCTTATGACTGTTCTGAGGAAGACATTGTCTCTCCAAAATTGTCTATGGTTTTAACTGGTGGCTTCTTAAGTCGGAGAGAAATCCTGATCCTTTCGGAATTTTAGCTGTCAGACGCCCACACTCTGGGCAAGGGCCCTGGACACGTACATTGGCCATTTTCCCTCTGAAAAAACCCACACCCTCCCAGTTTCTTAATACCAGTTTGGAGGTAGTGTTGGTCTATCCAAAAGTAGCCAGGCTTCTAACTGCTGACATCTTTAGTCTGGGAGAAATACTGATCCTTTCAGAATTTTAGCTGTCAGACGCCCAGTCTCCGGCCTAGGGCCCTGGACGCGTACATTGACCATTTTACCTATGAAAAAAACTACACCCTCCCAGTTTCTTAATGGTGGTTTGGAGGAAGACATTGTCTCTGCAAAAGTAGCCAGGGTTCTAAGAGGTGGCATCTGTAGTCTGGTAGAAATCCTGATCCTTTCAGAATTTTAGTTGTCAGACGCCCAGTCTCAAGCCAGTAGACCAGGATACGAACATTGGCCATTTTCCCTCTGAAAAAAAAACGCACCCTCCCAATTTCTTAATACCAGTTTGGAGGTAGTGTTGGTCGGTCCAAAAGTAGCCGTGGTGGTAAATGTTGGCATCTTTAGTCTGGGAGAAATCCTGATCCTTTCGGAATTTTAGCTGTCAAACGCCCAGTCTCCGCCCCATTGCCATGACTACAAACATTGGCTATTTTCCTGCTGAAAGAAACCATACCGTCCCAGTTTCTTTATGACCGTTCTGAGGAAAATATAGTCTATCCAAAAGTGGTCAGGGTTCTAACTGGTGGCATCTTTAGTCTGGGAGAAATCCTATTCCTTTCAGAATTTTAGCTGGCTGAAGCCCAGTCTCAGGCCAAAGGCCCTGCATGCAAAGAAGGGCCCATTTCTCTGTGACATAAAGATCACTTCACCACTTTTGTAATATGTATTTTGAAGAGGCTTTTGGCAGTCCATGAACCACCAGGTTTCTCAGTGGTGGTATCTTAAGTCTAGGAGAAATCCTGACCCTTTTAGAATTTGAGCTGTCACATGCCCAGTCTCACACCAATTGCCCTGGATACGAACATTGGCCATTTTCCCTCTGAAAAAAAAACACACCCTCCCAGGTTCTTTATGACCGTTCTGAGGAAGACATTGTCTCTCCAAAAGTGGCTAGGGTTTTAACTGGTGGCATCTTAAGTCGGGGAGAAATCCTAATCCTTTCGGAATTTTAGCTGTCAGACGCCCACACTCTGGGTAAGGGCCCTGGACACGTACATTGGCCATTTTCCCTCTGAAAAAACCCACACCCTCCCAGTTTCTTAATACCAGTTTAGAGGTAGTGTTGGTCTCTCCAAAAGTAGCCAGGCTTCTAACCGGTGGCATCTTCAGTCTGGGAGAAATCCGGGTCCTTTCAGAATTTTAGCTGTCAGATGCCCCGCCTCCAGCCAAGGGCCCTGGATATGAACAATGGCAATTTTCACTCTGAAAAAAACCACCCCCTCCCTGTTTCTTAATACCATTTTTGGGGAAGATAGAGTCTCTCCAAAAGTAGCCAAGATTCTAAGAGGTGGCATCTTTAGTCTGGGAGAAATCCTGATCCTTTCTGAATTTGAGCTGTCAGACGCCCAGTCTCCGGACAAGGGCCCCGGACCCATACCTTGGCCATTTTACCTATGAAAAACTACACCCTCCCAGTTTCTTAATGGCAGTTTGGAGGAAGACATTGTCTATCCAAAAGTAGCCAGGGTTCTAAGAGGTGGCATCTTTAGTCTGGGAGGAATCCTGATCCTTTAAGAATTGTAGCTGTCAGACGCCCAGTCTCAGGCCAAAGGCCCTGGATAAGAACGTTAGCCATTTTCCCTCTGAAAATACACCACACTGTCGCAGTTTCTTTATGACCGTTCTGAGGAAGACACTGTCTCTCCAAAAGTGCCAGGGTTCTAACTGGAGGCATCTTAATTCGGGAAGAAATCCTGATCCTTTTGGAATTTTAGCAGGCCGAAGACCCTGCATGCAAAGAAGGGCCTATTTCTCTGAGAAATGAAGATCACTTCACCACTTTTGTAATATCCATTTAGAGGGGGCTTTTGGCACTCCATGAACAGCCAGGTTTCTCAGTGGTGGCATCTTTAGTCTAGGAGAAATCCTGTCCCTTTTGGAATTTGAGCTGTAAGACGCGCAGTCTCAGGCCAATTGCCCTGGATACAAACATTGGCCATTTCCCCTCTGAAAAAAAACCACACCATCCCAGTTTCTTGATGGCAGTATGGAGAAAGACATTGTCTCTCCAAAAGTAGCCTGGGTTCTAAGAGGTGGCATCTTTAGTCTGGGAGAATTCCTGATACTTTCGGAATTTGAGCTGTCAGATGCCCAGTCTCCGGACAAGGGCCCCGGACCCATACCTTGGCCATTTTCCATCTGAAAAAACCCACACACTCCCAGTTTCTTAATGGCAGTTTGGAGGAAGACATTGTCTATCCAAAAGTAGCCAGGGTTCTAAGAGGTGGCGTCTTTAGTCTGGGAGGAATCCTGATCCTTTCAGAATTGTAGCTGTCAGACGCCCAGTGTAAGGCCAAAGGCCCTGCATGCAAAGAAGGGCCTATTTCTCTGAGAAATGAAGATCACATCACCACTTTTGTAATATCCATTTAAAGGGGGCTTTTGGCACTCCATGAACAGCCAGGGTTCTAAGTGGTGTCAACTTCAGTCTGGGAGAAATCCTGATTCTTTAAGAATTTTAGCGGTAAGAATGCCGGTCGCAGGGCAAGGGCCCTGGATATGAATTGGCAATTTTCCCTCTGAAAAAAAACACAACCTCCCAGTTTCCTATTACCATATAGGAGGAAGATACAGTCTCTGCAAAAGTAACTGGTGTTCTAAGTGGTGGCATCTTTAGTCTGGAAGAAATCCTGATCCTTTCGGAACTTTCGCATTCAGACACCCAACTCCAGGCCAATTGCCCTGGATACTTACATTGGCCATTTTCCCTCTGAAAAAACCCACAACCTCCCAGTTTCTTAGTAACAGTTTGGACGTAGTGTTGGTCTTTGAAAAAGTAGCCAGGCTTCTAACTGCTGGCATCTTTAGTCTGGGAGAAATCCTGATCCTTTCGGAATTTTAGCTATCAGACGCCCAGTCAAGCCCATTGCCATGGATACGATCATTGGCCATATTCCCTCTGTAAAGAACCACACCGTCCCAGCATCTTAATGGCCGTTTTGAGGAAGACATTCTCTATCCAAAAGTAGCAAGGGTTCTAAGAGGTGGCATCTTTAGTCTGGGAGAAATCCTGATCTTTTCATGATTTTAGCTGTCAGAAGCCCAGTCAAGCCCATTGCCATGGATACGAACACTGGCCATATTCCCTCTGAAGAGAACCACTTCGTTCCAGCATCTTAATGGCCGTTTTGAGGAAGACATTGTCTATCCAAAAGTAGCCAGGGTTCTAAGAGGTGGCGTATTTAGTCAGGAAGAAATCTTGATCCTTTCAGAATTTTAGCTGGCTGAAGCCCAGTCTCAGGCCAATGGCCCTTCATGCAAAGAAGGGCCTATTTCTCTGTGACATAAAGATCACTCCACCACTTTTGTAATATCCATTTAGAGGAGGCTTTTGTCAGTCCATGAACAGCCAGGTTTCTCAGTGGTGGCATCTTTAGTGTAGGAGAAATCCTTTTGGAATTTTAGCTGTCAGACGCCCAGTCTCAGGCCAATTGCTCTGGATACGAACATTGACCATATTCCTTCTGAAAAAAAAACACACCCTCCCAGTATCTTTATGATCATTCTGAGGAAGACATTGTCTCTCCAAAAGTGTCAATGGTTTTAACTGGTTGCTTCTTAAGTCGGGGAGAAATCCTGATCCTTTTGGAATTTTAGCTGTCAGATGCCCACACTCTGGGCAAGGGCCCTGGACATGTACATTGGCCATTTTCCCTCTGAAAAAAACCCACACCATCCCAGTATCTTTATGATCATTCTGAGGAAGACATTGCCCCTCCAAAAGTGGCAAGGGTTCTAACTGGTGGCATCTTTAGTCTGGGAGAAATCCTGATCCTTTCTGAATTTGAGCTGTCAGACGCCCAGTCTCCGGCCAAGGGCTCCGGACCCATACCTTGGCCATTTTCCATCTGAAAAAACCCACACACTCCCAGTTTCTTAATGGCAGTTTGGAGGAAGACATTGTCTATCCAAAAGTAGCCAGGGTTCTAAGAGGTGGCATCTTTAGTCTGGGAGGAATCCTGATCCTTTCAGAATTGTAGCTGTCAGACGCCCAGTGTAAGGCCAAAGGCCCTGCATGCAAAGAAGGGCCTATTTCTCTGAGAAATGAAGATCACTTCACCACTTTTGTAATATCCATTTAGAGGGGGCTTTTGGCACTCCATGAACAGCCAGGGTTTTCAGCGGTGGCATCTTTAGTCTGGGAGAGATTTTGATCCTTTCTGAATTTGAGCTGTCAGACGCCCAGTCTCAGGCCAGTTGCCCTGGATACGAACATTGGCCATTTTCCCTCTGAAAAAAAACCACACCCTCCCAGTTTCTTAATACCAGTTTGGAGTTCTGAACAGCCTTGGAACAGTAAAGTGCAGGGGGAAACCTAGCACCACGTTCTGACATAGTCAAGAGCTGGGCTTTCCTTTTCGTGGAGCAAGAGCGACCCCTGCTGACGGAACCGGTGAACTTTTGCTAGTGAGCACACTCGTAACCCGCGATCGCCCGGGCCCGTCCGGGCTAGCAGCAGTGTGTTCTGTTGAAGTGCTAGGTAACAAATCGTCTCGGTAGAGAAATCGCTGCAAGATTCAAACAGCGAAGAAGGAGACTCAGGGCACCAGAGTGCTCTGCTCCGCCTATCAGTTGTCAGTGACTAGTGCTAAGAAGCGGGATCAATATCAGCTAGCTTTGCTACTACATACCTAATCCTCATGCAGCCTTCCGTGTTAAACATGACGCTTGCTTTTAGGCTCCGAGATGCAGACAACACATTGGTATGTGCAGCGGAAGGAAGAACTACTAGGTGGCGTTCGCGCTTTCTTCGTAGCTCTGGTGCTCAGCGGCTTCTTTTTCAGGGCTTTGTGTCCTGGGGCGATTTCTCTCTAAGGAAGGTAAATTTTCGCCTACTCCTCACCTCGAACACGCTCCTGCTATGTTTTTCTGCAGACTAAACACGGCTGGGACGTGCACTTTTCTTCTATGCCTCTCTACCGGATCAGTCTGCCCTGCTTCTTGTAAGAGTTCCAAGCACTCTTTGAACTCTGCAGCAGAGAAGTTTAACTGAAGATAAAAAGTGCACACACCACAGCACTTCTCACTGTCCACGACCCATAGACATGCGATCCCTGCATCTCCAATATTTTCCACAGAAGGCAGCTAGACGAATAGGTATCCAGTAAGAAAGCTGGCATACGTTGATCCTGCTTTTTAGCACTAGTCACTGAAAACTGATATGCTCAGCAGAGCACTCTGGTACACTGAGTTTCTTTGTTCGCGGTTTGTATCTTGCATTGTCTTCTCTCTAACAGAGATGAATTGTCACCTAGTCCTCACACAGAACACTCTGCAGCTAAGTTTATTTGCTCAAAAAACACGCCTGGCACGTGCACTTTTCTTCTAAACTCTCTGTTTAATATCCGTTTGCCACTCTTCTAGTATCAAGAGCATGCACGCTCTCCAGTCTGCATAGCGAAGAGCACAGAAGTGTACCTGAAGCTAAGAAGAAAGCGTGCACACCACACAGTAGCTCTCATTTCCTCTGCGCATAGCAAAGTGTTGTCTGCCTCTCGGAGCCTAACAGCAAGTGTCATGTTTACCACAGAAGGCTTCATGGCGATTAGGTATGTGGCAGCAAAGCTAGCTGGTTCCGATCCTGCTTCTTAGCACTAGTCACTGACACCTGATACGCTCAGCAGAGGACTCTGGTGCACTGCGGTTCTTTCTTCGCGGTTTGTATCCTGCAGCGATTTTCGTCTAAATGAGGTGATTGTCACCCTCTCCTCACACAAAATACTCTGCTGCTAGGTTTATTTGCTCAAAAAACACGGCTGGGATGTGCACTTTTCTTCGATGCCTCTCTACCGGATCAGTCTGCCCTGCTTCTTGTAAGAGTTCCAAGCACTCTGAACTCTGCAGCAGAGAAGTTTAACTGAAGATAAAGAGAAAAGTGCACACACCACAGCACTTCTCACTGTCCACGACGCATAGACATGCGATCCCTGCATCTCCAATATTTTCCACAGAAGGCAGCTAGACGAATAAGTATTCAGTAAGAAAGCTGGCATACGTTGATCCTGCTTTTTAGCACTAGTCACTGACAACTGATATGCTCAGCAGAGCACTCTGGTGCACTGAGTTTCTTTGTTCGCAGTTTGTATCTTGCAGCGTTTTCTCTCTAGTGAAGATGATTTCTCCCCTAGTCCTCACACAGAAAGAGCACTCTGCTGCTAGGATTTTCTGCTGACTAAACATGCCTGGGACGTGCACGTTTCTTCTAGACCCTCTGTACCATAGCAGTCAGCCCTGCTGTTTGTAAGCATGCCATGCACTCCTTCCACTCTTCCTAGCATGTTTGGAGGCAGTGTTGGTCTCTCCAAAAGTAGCCAGGCTTCTAACTGGTGGCGTCTTTAGTCTGGGAGTAAACCTGATCCTTTCGGAATTTTAGCTGTCAGATGCCCCGTATCCAGCCAAGGGCCCTGGATATGAACAATGGCAATTTTCCCTCTGAAAAAAACCACACCCTCCCTGTTTCTTAATACCATTTTTGAGGAAGATTGAGTCTCTCCAAATGTAGCCAGGGTTCTAACAGGTGGCATCTTTAGTCTGAGAGAAATCCTGATCCTTTCAGAATTTTTGCTGTCAGACGCCCAGTCTCCGGCCTAGGGCCCTGGACCCGTACATTGGCCATTTTGCCTATGAAAAAAACGACACCCTCCCAGTTTCTTAATGGCGGTTTGGAGGTAGACATTATCTCTGCAAAAGTAGCCAGGCTTCTAAGTGGTGGCATCTTTAGTCTAGGAGAAGTCCTGACCCTTTTGGAATTTGAGCTGTCAGACGACCAGTCTCAGGCCAATAGCTCTGGACACGAACATTGGCCATTCTCCCTCTCAAAAAAACAACAACCTCCCAGTTTCTTAATACCAGTTTGGAGGTAGTGTTTGTCTCTCCAAAAGCAGCTAAGCTTCTAACTGCTGGCATCTTTAGCCTGGGAGAAATCATTACTTTTGTAATTTTCACAGGCCGAAGCCCGGTCTCAGGACCATGGTCCTGCATGAAAACAAGGGCCTATTTCTCTCTGAAATAAGGATCACGTCACTACATTTATAATATGTATTTAGAGGAAGCTTTTGGCACTCCATGAACCACCAGGATTCTAAGTGGTTGCATCTTTAGAGTAGGAGAAATCCTGATCCTTTCGGAATTTTAGCTGTCACACGCCCAGTCTCAGGCCAAAGGCCCTGCATGCAAAGAAGGGCTTCTTTCTCTGTGAAATAAAGATCACGCCACCACATTTGGAATATGCATTTAGAGGAGGCTTTTGGCACTCCATGAACAGCCAGTACACTAAGTGGTGGCATCTTTAGAGTAGGAGAAATCCTGATCCTTTCGGAATTTTAGCTTACAGACGCCCACCCTCAGGCCAATTGCCCTGGATACTTACATTGGCCATTTTCACTCTGAAAAAATCCACACCCTCCCAGTTTCTTAATAACAGTTTGGACGTAGTGTTGGTCTTTGAAAAAGTAGCCAGGCTTCTAAATGGTGGCATCTTTAGTTTGGGAGAAATCCTGATCCTTTCGGAATTTTAGCTGTCAGACACCCAGTCAAGCCCATTGCCATGGATACGAGCATTGGCCATATTCCCTCTGTAAAGAACCACACCGTCCCAGCATCTTAATGGCCGTTTTGAGGAAGACATTGTCTATCCAGCCCTGCATGCAAAGAAGGGCCTATTTCTCTGAGAAATGAAGATCACTTCACCACTTTTGTAATATCCATTTAGAGGAGGCTTTTGGCACTCCATGAACAGCCAATTTTCTCAGTGGTGGCATTTTTAGTGTAGGAGAAATCCTGTCCCCTTTGGAATTTTAGCTGTCAGACGCCAGTCTCAGGCCAATTGCCTTGGATAGGAACATTGGCCATTTTCCCCTCTGAAAAAAACACACCCTCTTTTTCAGGGCTTTGTGTCCTGGGCGATTTCTCTCTAGGAGGTAAATTTTCGCCTACTCCTCACCTCAACACGCTCCCTGCTATGTTTTCTGCAGACTAAACACGGCTGGGACGTGAACTTTTCTTCTAAACTCTCTGTTTGATATCAGTCTGCCCTGCTTCTTGTAAGAGTTCCAAGCACTCTTTCAAGTCTGCATAGCGAATAGCAAAGAAGTGTACCTAAAGCTAAGAAGAAAGCGTGCACACCACACAGTAGTTCTCAGAGCACGCTGGTGCACTGAGTTTCTTTGTTCGCAGTTTGTATCTTGCAGCGTTTTCTTTCTAATGAAGATGATTTCTCACCTAGTCCTCACACAGAAAGAGCACTCTGCTGCTAGGATTTTCTGCTGACTAAACACGCCTGTACCAGTTTGGAGGCAGTGTTGGTCTCTCCAAAAGTATCCTGCAGCGATTTTCGTCTAAATGAGGTGATTGTCACCTCTCCTCACACAAAACACTCTGCTGCTACGTTTATTTGCTCAAAAACACGGCTGGGACGCACTTTTCTTCTATGCCTCTCTACCGGATCAGTCTGCCCTGCTTCTTGTAAGAGTTCCAAGCACTCTTTGAACTCTGCAGCAGAGAAGTTTAACTGAAGATAAAGAGAAAAGTGCACACACCGCAGCACTTCTCACTGTCCACGACACATAGACATGCGATCCCTGCATCTCCAATATTTTCCACAGAAGGCAGCTAGACGAATAGGTATCCAGTAAGAAAGCTGGCATACGTTGATCCTGCTTTTTAGCACTAGTCACTGACAACTGATAGGCTCAGCAGAGCACTCTGGTACACTGAGTTTCTTTGTTTGCGGTTTGTATCTTGCATCGTCTTCTCTCTAACAGAGATGAATTGTCACCTAGTCCTCACACAGAACACTCTGCAGCTAAGTTTATTTGCTCAAAAAACACGCCTGGCACGTGCGCTTTTCTTCTAAACTCTCTGTTTAATATCAGTCTGCCACTCTTCTAGTATCAAGAGCATGCACGCTCTCCAGTCTGCATAGCGAAGAGCACAGAAGTGTACCTGAAGCTAAGAAGAAAGCGTGCACACCACACAGTAGCTCTCATTTCCTCTGCACATAGCAAAGTGTTGTCTGCCTCTCGGAGCCTAACAGCAAGTGTCATGTTTACCACAGAAGGCTTCATGGCGATTAGGTATGTGGCAGCAAAGCTAGCTGGTTCCGATCCTGCTTCTTAGCACTAGTCACTGACAACTGATACGCTCAGCAGAGGACTCTGGTGCACTGCGGTTCTTTCTTCGCGGTTTGTATCCTGCAGCGATTTTCGTCTAAATGAGGTGATTGTCACCCTCTCCTCACACAAAACACTCTGCTGCTACGTTTATTTGCTCAAAAAACACGGCTGGGACGTGCACTTTTCTTCTATGCCTCTCTACCGGATCAGTCTGCCCTGCTTCTTGTAAGAGTTCCAAGCACTCTTTGAACTCTGCAGCAGAGAAGTTTAACTGAAGATAAAGAGAAAGTTGCACACACACAGCACTTCTCACTGTCCACGACACATAGACATGCGATCCCTGCATCTCCAATATTTACCACAGAAGGCAGCTAGACGAATAGGTGTTCAGTCATGCCATGCACTCCTTCCACTCTTCCTAGCATGTTTGGAGGCAGTGTTGGTCTCTCAAAAGTAGCCAGGGTGGTAAATGGTGGCATCTTTAGTCTGGGAGAAATTCTGATCCTTTCTGAATTTTAGCTGTCAGACGCCCTCACTCTGGGTAAGGGCCCTGGACACGTACATTGGCCATTTTCCCTCTGAAAAACCCACACCCTCCCAGTTTCTTAATACCAGTTTGGACGCAGTGTTGGTCTCTCAAAAGTAGCCAGGCTTCTAACTGGTGGCGTCTTTAGTCTGGGAGTAAACCTGATCCTTTCGAATTTTAGCTGTCAGATGCCCCGTCTCCAGCCAAGGGCCCTGGATATGAACAATGGCAATTTTCCCTCTGAAAAAACCACACCCTCCTGTTTCTTAATACCATTTTTGAGGAAGATTGAGTCTCTCCAAATGTAGCCAGGGTTCTAACAGGTGGCATCTTTAGTCTGAGAGAAATCCTGATCCTTTCAGAATTTTTGCTGTCAGACGCCCAGTCTCCGGCCTAGGGCCCTGGACCCGTACATTGGCCATTTTGCCTATGAAAAAACTACACCTCCCAGTTTCTTAATGGCGGTTTGGAGGTAGACATTATCTCTGCAAAAGTAGCCAGGCTTCTAAGTGGTGGCATCTTTAGTCTAGGAGAAGTCCTGACCCTTTTGGAATTTGAGCTGTCAGACGACCAGTCTCAGGCCAATAGCTCTGGACACGAACATTGGCCATTCTCCCTCTCAAAAAACAACAACCTCCCAGTTTCTTAATACCAGTTTGGAGGTAGTGTTTGTCTCTCCAAAAGCAGCTAAGCTTCTAACTGCTGGCATCTTTAGCCTGGGAGAAATCATTACTTTTGTAATTTTCGCAGGCCGAAGCCCGGTCTCAGGACCATGGTCCTGCATGAAAACAAGGGCCTATTTCTCTCTGAAATAAGGATCACGTCACCACATTTATAATATGCATTTAGAGGAGGCTTTTGGCACTCCATGAACCACCAGGATTCTAAGTGGTTGCATCTTTAGAGTAGGAGAAATCCTGATCCTTTCGGAATTTTAGCTGTCACACGCCCAGTCTCAGGCCAAAGGCCCTGCATGCAAAGAAGGGCTTCTTTCTCTGTGAAATAAAGATCACGCCACCACATTTGTAATATGCATTTAGAGGAGGCTTTTGGCACTCCATGAACAGCCAGTACACTAAGTGGTGGCATTTTTAGAGTAGGAGAAATCCTGATCCTTTCGGAATTTTAGCTTACAGACGCCCACCCTCAGGCCAATTGCCCTGGATACTTACATTGGCCATTTTCACTCTGAAAAAATCCACACCCTCCCAGTTTCTTAATTACAGTTTGGACGTACTGTTGGTCTTTGAAAAAGTAGCCAGGCTTCTAAATGGTGGCATCTTTAGTTTGGGAGAAATCCTGATCCTTTCGGAATTTTAGCTGTCAGACGCCCAGTCTCCGGACAAGGGCCCCGGACCCATACCTTGGCCATTTTCCATCTGAAAAAACCCACACACTCCCAGTTTCTTAATGGCAGTTTGGAGGAAGACATTGTCTATCCAAAAGTAGCCAGGGTTCTAAGAGGTGGCATCTTTAGTCTGGTAGGAATCCTGATCCTTTCAGAATTGTAGCTGTCAGACGCCCAGTGTAAGGCCAAAGGCCCTGCATGCAAAGAAGGGCCTATTTCTCTGAGAAATGAAGATCACTTCACCACTTTTGTAATATCCATTTAGAGGGGGCTTTTGGCACTCCATGAACAGCCAGGGTTCTCAGTGGTGGCATCTTTAGTCTGGGAGAAATTTTGATCCTTTCTGAATTTGAGCTGTCAGACGCCCAGTCTCAGGCCAGTTGCCCTGGATACGAACATTGGCCATTTTCCCTCTGAAAAAAACCACACCCTCCCAGTTTCTTAATACCAGTTTGGAGGTAGTGTTGGTCTCTCCAAAAGTAGCCAGTGCCATGCACTCCTTCCACTCTTCCTAGCAAAAACCACCGACAAGTACTTAGAGCTAAGAAGGAAGCGTGCACACCTCACAGTAGTTCTCTCTTTCCACTACACATAGAAATGAGTTCTCTGCACCTCGGGTATTTACCATAGAAGGCTGCATGAAGTGTAGATATTGGAGCTGTAAAGCTATCGGACGTTGAACTTCCTTCTTACCACTAAGTGCTTGCAAGCGGTTTGCTGTGTCAAAGTTATTTGGAGAACACACGCATTAAGAACGCCTTGTATTCTGAACAGCCTTGGAACAGTAAAGTGCAGGGGGAAACCTAGCACCACGTTCTGACATAGTCAAGAGCTGGGCTTTCCTTTTCGTGGAGCAAGAGCGACCCCTGCTGACGGAACCGGTGAACTTTTGCTAGTGAGCACACTGCGTAACCCGCGATCGCCCGGGCCCGTCCGGGCTAGCAGCAGTGTGTTCTGTTGAAGTGCTAGGTAACAAATCGTCTCCGGTAGAGAGAAATCGCTGCAAGATTCAAACAGCGAAGAAGGAGACTCAGGGCACCAGAGTGCTCTGCTCCGCCTATCAGTTGTCAGTGACTAGTGCTAAGAAGCGGGATCAATATCAGCTAGCTTTGCTACTACATACCTAATCCTCATGCAGCCTTCCGTGTTAAACATGACGCTTGCTTTTAGGCTCCGAGATGCAGACAACACATTGGTATGTGCAGCGGAAGGAAGAACTACTAGGTGGCGTTCGCGCTTTCTTCGTAGCTCTGGTGCTCAGCGGCTTCTTTTTCAGGGCTTTGTGTCCTGGGGCGATTTCTCTCTAAGGAAGGTAAATTTTCGCCTACTCCTCACCTCGAACACGCTCCTGCTATGTTTTTCTGCAGACTAAACACGGCTGGGACGTGAACTTTTCTTCTAAACTCTCTGTTTGATATCAGTCTGCCCTGCTTCTTGTAAGAGTTCCAAGCACTCTTTCAAGTCTGCATAGCGAATAGCAAAGAAGTGTACCTAAAGCTAAGAAGAAAGCGTGCACACCACACAGTAGTTCTCACTGTCCACTACACATAGACATGAGATCCCGGCATCTCCAATATTTACCACAGAAGGCAGCAAGACGAATAGGTATTCAGTAAGAAAGCTAGCATACGTTGATGCTGCTTCTTAGCACTAGTCACTAACAACTGATACGCTGCACAGAGCACGCTGGTGCACTGAGTTTCTTTGTTCGCGGTTTGTATCTTGCAGCGTTTTCTCTCTAACAGAGATGAATTGTCACCTAGTCCTCACACAGAACACTCTGCAGCTAAGTTTATTTGCTCAAAAAACACGCCTGGCACGTGCGCTTTTCTTCTAAACTCTCTGTTTAATATCAGTCTGCCACTCTTCTAGTATCAAGAGCATGCACGCTCTCCAGTCTGCATAGCGAAGAGCCCAGAAGTGTACCTGAAGCTAAGAAGGAAGCGTGCACACCACACAGTAGCTCTCATTTTCTCTGCGCATAGCAAAGTGTTGTCTGCCTCTCGGAGCCTAACAGCAAGTGTCATGTTCACCACAGAAGGCTTCATGGCGATTAGGTATGTGGCAGCAAAGCTAGCTGGTTCCGATCCTGCTTCTTAGCACTAGTCACTGACAACTGATACGCTCAGTAGAGGATTCTGGTGCACTGCGGTTCTTTCTTCGCGGTTTGTATCCGGCAGCGATTTTCGTCTAAATGAGGTGATTGTCACCCTCTCCTCACACAAAACACTCTGCTGCTACGTTTATTTGCTCAAAAAAAACGGCTGGCACGTGCACTTTTCTTCTATGCCTCTCTACCGGATCAGTGTGCCCTGCTTCTTGTAAGAGTTCCATGCACTCTTTGAACTCTGCAGCAGAGAAGTTTAACTGAAGATAAAGAGAAAAGTGCACACACCACAGCACTTCTCACTGTCCACGACACATAGACATGCGATCCCTGCATCTCCAATATTTACCACAGAAGGCAGCTAGACGAACAGGTATCCAGTAAGAAAGCTGGCATACGTTGATCCTGCTTTTTAGCACTAGTCACTGACAACTGATAAGCTCAGCAGAGCACTCTGGTGCACTGAGTTTCTTTGTTCGCAGTTTGTATCTTGCAGCATTTTCTCTCTAATGAAGATGATTTCTCACCTAGTCCTCACACAAAAAGAGCACTCTGCTGCTAGGATTTTCTGCTGACTAAACATGCCTGGGACGTGCACGTTTCTTCTAGACCCTCTGTACCATAGCAGTCAGCCCTGCTGTTTGTAAGCATGCCATGCACTCCTTCCACTCTTCCTAGCATGTTTGGAGGCAGCGTTGGTCTCTCCAAAAGTAGCCAGGGTGGTAAATGGTGGCATCTTTAGTCTGGGAGAAATTCTGATCCTTTTGGAATTTTAGCTGTCAGACGCCCTCACTCTGGGTAAGGGCCCTGGACACGTACATTGGCCATTTTCCTTCTGAAAAAACCCACACCCTCCCAGTTTCTTAATACCAGTTTGGACGCAGTGTTGGTCTCTCCAAAAGTAGCCAGGCTTCTAACTGGTGGCGTCTTTAGTCTGGGAGTAAACCTGATCCTTTCGGAATTTTAGCTGTCAGATGCCCCGTCTCCAGCCAAGGGCCCTGGATATGAACAATGGCAATTTTCCCTCTGAAAAAAACCACACCCTCCCTGTTTCTTAATACCATTTTTGAGGAAGATTGAGTCTCTCCAAATGTAGCCAGGGTTCTAACAGGTGGCATCTTTAGTCTGAGAGAAATCCTGATCCTTTCAGAATTTTTGCTGTCAGATCAGCCAGGTCTCAGGCTATGGCCCTGGACCCGCACATTGGCCATTTTGCCTATGAAAAAACTACACCCTCCCAGTTTCTTAATGGCGGTTTGGAGGTAGACATTATCTCTGCAAAAAGTAGCCAGGCTTCTAAGTGGTGGCATCTTTAGTCTAGGAGAAGTCCTGACCCTTTTGGAATTTGAGCTGTCAGACATGACCAGTCTCTCTCCAGGCCAATAGCTCTGGACACGAACATTGGCCATTCTCCCTCTCAAAACAACAACCTCCCAGTTTCTTAATACCAGTTTGGAGGTAGTGTTTGTCTCTCCAAAAACGCTAAGCTTCTAACTGCTGGCATCTTTAGCCTGGGAGAAATCATTACTTTTGTAATTTCGCAGGCGAAGCCCGGTCTCAGGACCATGGTCCTGCATGAAAACAGGGCCTATTTCTCTCTGAAATAAGATCACGTCACCACATTTATAATATGCATTTAGAGGAGGCTTTTGGCACTCCATGAACCACCAGGATTCTAAGTGGTTTGCATCTTTAGAGTAGGAGAAATCCTGATCCTTTTCAGTTTTAGCTGTCAAGTCAGCCAATTGCCCTGATGCACTGATGGGCCATATTTCCTTGAAAGATCACCACCCATTTCTTAATATCATTTGAGGGACTTGACTCATGAAACTCAGATACTCAACTGCGTTCTTTAAGTCTGGAAGAAATTGATCCTTTCGGAATTAGCTGTCAGACGCACTACTGGGCAAGGGCCTGGTACATTACATTGGCCATTTTCCTCTGAAAACCCCACCCTCCCAGTTTCTTAATTCCAGTTTGAGAAACGCTCTTCCAAAGTACCAGTAGAGCTTTAACTGCTGCATCTCCAGTCTTGGGATAGTGAAATCCTGGTCTTTCAGAATTTTAGCTGTCAGATGCCCTCCCCAGCCCTGATAAAGGCCCTGGATATGAAATGGAATCCTCCTTCTAAACCACTTTCCCTGGTTGTCCTAATACCATTTTTGGGAAGATAGTCTCCCAAAGTAGCCAGTTCGAAGAGGTCATCTTGTCTGGGAGAATGCTGTCCTTTCTGAATTTGAGCTGCAAGGCTCCGACCCACCTAAGCCATTTCCATCAAAACCTTGCCATTTCCTCTGAAAACTCAATGCAGTTTTAGGCATGTTTGGAGAAGAGCGTTTCTAAGAGTGGCATTTAGTGGGAGGATCTTTGTCTCTGATCTGATAGTGTAGCTGCAGTGTAGGCCAAGGCCAGCAGCAGCAAGAGGGCCTATTTCTCGAAAATGAAGATCACTTCACCACTTTTGTAATATCCATTTAGAGGGGCTTTTGGCACTCCATGAACAACCAGGGTTCTCGTGGTGGCATCTTTGTCTGGGAGAAATTTTGATCCTTTCTGAATTTGAGCTGTCAGCGCCCAGTCTCGGCCAGTTGCCCTGGATACAAATTGGCCATTTTCCCTTGAAAAACCACACCCTCCCAGTTTCTTAATACCAGTTTGGAGTAGTGTTGGTCTCTCCAAAAGTACCAGTGCCATGCACTCCTTCCACTCTTCCTAGCAAAACCACCGACAAGTACTGCTGTGTCAAAGTTATTTGGAGAACACACGCATTAAGAACGCCTTTGTATTCTGAACAGCCTTGGAACAGTAAAGTGCAGGGGGAAACCTAGCACCACGTTCTGACATAGTCAAGAGCTGGGCTTTCCTTTTTCGTGGAGCAAGAGCGACCCCTGCTGACGGAACCGGTGAACTTTTGCTAGTGAGCACACTGCGTAACCCGCGATCGCCCGGGCCCGTCCGGGCTAGCAGCAGTGTGTTCTGTTGAAGTGCTAGGTAACAAATCGTCTCCGGTAGAGAGAAATCGCTGCAAGATTCAAACAGCGAAGAAGGAGACTCAGGGCACCAGAGTGCTCTGCTCCGCCTATCAGTTGTCAGTGACTAGTGCTAAGAAGCGGGATCAATATCAGCTAGCTTTGCTACTACATACCTAATCCTCATGCAGCCTTCCGTGTTAAACATGACGCTTGCTTTTAGGCTCCGAGATGCAGACAACACATTGGTATGTGCAGCGGAAGGAAGAACTACTAGGTGGCGTCGCGCTTTCTTCGTAGCTCTGGTGCTCAGCGGCTTCTTTTCAGGGCTTTGTGTCCTGGGGCGATTTCTCTCTAAGGAAGGTAAATTTTCGCCTACTCCTCACCTCCAACACGCTCCTGCTATGTTTTTCTGCAGACTAAACACGGCTGGGACGTGAACTTTCTTCTAAACTCTCTGTTTGATATCAGTCTGCCCTGCTTCTTGTAAGAGTTCCAAGCACTCTTTCAAGTCTGCATAGCGAATAGCAAAGAAGTGTACCTAAAGCTAAGAAGAAAGCGTGCACACCACACAGTAGTTCTCACTGTCCACTACACATAGACATGAGATCCCGGCATCTCCAATATTTACCACAGAAGGCAGCAAGACGAATAGGTATTCAGTAAGAAAGCTAGCATACGTTGATGCTGCTTCTAGCACTAGTCACTAACAACTGATACGCTGCACAGAGCACGCTGGTGCACTGAGTTTCTTTGTTCGCAGTTTGTATCTTGCAGCGTTTTCTTTCTAATGAAGATGATTTCTCACCTAGTCCTCACACAGAAAGAGCACTCTGCTGCTAGGATTTTCTGCTGACTAAACACGCCTGTACCAGTTTGGAGGCAGTGTTGGTCTCTCCAAAAGTATCCTGCAGCGATTTTCGTCTAAATGAGGTGATTGTCACCCTCTCCTCACACAAAACACGCAGAGAAGTTTAACTGAAGATAAAGAGAAAAGTGCACACACCGCAGCGACTTCTCACTGTCCACGACAATAGACATGCGATCCCTGCATCTCCAATATTTACACAGAAGGCAGCTAGACGAATAGGTATTCCAGTAAGAAAGCTGGCATACGTTGATCCTGCTTTTTAGCACTAGTCACTGACAACTGATATGCTCAGCAGAGCACTCTGGACACTGAGTTCTTTGTTCAGAGTTGATCTGCACCTTCTCATACAGAATGAATTTCACCATTTCACACAGAACACTGCGCAAGGTATTGTAAAAGCTGGACGTGATTTTTTAAATCTCTGTTTAAACAGTCTGCCACTTTTCTGTTCAGGGTTTGCACGCTTCTCTCTACAGAGAGAAGTGTACCAGCTAAGAACACCACAAGTAGCCACCCTGCACTGCATTTTCTTCTAACCTAAACAGTTCATTTTATACAGAAGGCTCTGCATTAGGAGGGCAGCAAAGCAAAAAGGCTGCCATCCTCTTCGCACTAGCACTGCCCTGACCTCAGCAAGGTCTGTTCACGGCTTCTGCGTTGTATTGCAGCATTTTCGCCTTAATAGCATGCACTCCTCACAAGACTCTGTGCACTGTTTTTCTCCGGTGTTCCGCAATTTGTCTTCATTCCTCAAACCTGATTTTAAAAGTCTGCCCTCCTCCCTTTCTGTAAGAGTTCCCAGCACTCTTTGAACTCTGCAGCAGAAAAGTTTTAACTGAAGATAAAGAGAAAATTGCACACACCGCAGCACTTCCCTCACTGTCCACGACCATAGACATGCGATCCTTGCATCTCCAATATTTACCAGAAGGCAGCTAGACGAATAGGTATCCAGTAAGAAAGCTGGCATACGTTGATCCTGCTTTTTAGCACTAGTAACTGACAACTGATATGCTCAGCAGAGCACTCTGGTACACTGAGTTTCTTTGTTCGCTGGCTTGTATCTTGCATCGTCTTCTCTCATACAGAGATGAATTGTCACCTAGTCTTCACAGAACACTCTGCAGCTAAGTTTATTTGCTCAAAAAACACGCCTGGCATGTGCACTTTCTTCTCTATGCCTCTCTACTGGATCAGTCTGCCCTGTTTTGTAAGAGTTCCAAGCACTCTCTTGAACTCTGCAGCAGAGAAGTTCTTGAAAGAAATAGGTTTTCTAACTGCTGGCATCTTTAGTTTGGGAGAAATCCTGATCATTTCGGAATTTTAGCTGTCAGACGCCCAGTCAAGCCCATTGCCATGGATACTGAGCATTGGCCATATTCCTCTGTAAAGAACCCCACCGTCCCAGCATCTTAATGGCCGTTTTGAGGAAGACATTGTCTATCCAAAAGTAGCCAGGGTTCTGAGGTGGCATCTTTAGTCTGGGAGAAATCCTGATCCTTTCAGAATTTTAGCTGTCAGACGCCCAGTCTCAGGTCAAAGATCCTGCATGCAAAGAAGGGCCTATTTCTCTGAGAAATGAAGATCACTTTTTATCTTCAGTTAAACTTCTCTGGTTTTTTCAGAGGGAGACTAAAGATGCCACCTCTTAGAACCCTGGCTACTTTTGGATAGACAATGTCTTCCTCCAAACTGCCATTAAGAAACTGGGAGTGTGTGGGTTTTTTCAGATGGAAAATGGCCAAGGTATGGGTCCGGAGCCCTTGGCCGGAGACTGGGCGTCTGACAGCTCAAATTCAGAAAGGATCAGGATTTCTCCTAGACTAAAGATGCCACCTCTTAGAATCTTGGCTACTTTTGGAGAGACTCTATCTTCCCCAAAATGGTATTAGGAAACAGGGAGGGTGGGTTTTTTTTCAGAGGGAAAATTGCCATTGTTCATATCCAGGGCCCTTGGCTGGAGACGGGGCATCTGACAGCTAAAATTCTGAAAGGACCAGGATTTCTCCCAGACTGAAGATGCCAGCAGTTAGAAGCCTGGCTACTTTTGGAGAGACCAACACTGCGTCCAAACTGGAATTAAGAAACTGGGAGGGTGTGGGTTTTTCAGAGGGAAAATGGCCAATGTACGTGTCCAGGGCCCTTGCCCAGAGTGTGGGCGTCTGACAGCTAAAATTCCAAAAGGATCAGGATTTCTTCCAGACTTAGGGAAGATGGTAACAACAACCCTCGACCAGGCTGCATCTTTGCTACCTTTTCTGTAATAATAAATTGGCTACATAATTGGCTTTTAAGGCCTGTTGTCCTTATTTCTAACAACCTGGTGCTGCGACTGATCAGAATTCGGGAAAATTCCTGTCTAAAGGGGGCGCCCACCGACCCGGTGGCCCCGGGACTTGATTTCATCCTCGCCCCGACCGACGAACCTAAAGTGAGGAAAAGAGGAAGCAAAGAGGTTCGAGGGCCCAATACACCCCTTAAAGCTTGTGCACAAGGTCCGACGAAGACGAAGCGGACGCGTGAAGTATACGGAAACCGGTCCGGGCGGGGTGGATCCAGGGAGTGCGACTGTGTGTGTGTGGACGAGAGGGGGCTGGCAGCCAGACTCCCAGCGAGAGCGACCTCAGTAGTGCGATCCCACAGACCGCAGGGCTTGGGCCACGAACAAGGGAAAGCGAAAGTTGTTTGTGTGATTGAAGGCACTGAAGAATGGGACAGGGAAGAGTAAGCCCTGTGAGCATTAGGCTTCCACTCTATACCTAGAGAAAGTCCCTTAGGATTTCTGTTAGATAATTGGGAACATTTTTAGCAACAGGGAAAAGACAAAGCTAAAATGATACACTACTGTGTGAAGTATGGGGTGGGAAGGAAATCTCAAAGAATGTGTTTGGCCCATATACGGGTCCTCAGAGGATTGGGTGAAACAAAAACTGAATATTTGGGTGAACACTAAGAAACCCCTTTGTGCAGAGGAAAGTGACTATGCAAAGATCTGGGTGGAACGGCCGAGGTATTTATCTTTAAATTAACAGAAAATCAAGGGAAAATAAGAATAAGAAAAGGGAAGCAAGCTAGAGGAAACTTTGATAGTTCCCTCCGTATATACCCCACCTCAAGTACCGGGAACAGTAGACCCAGGGCACCTCCTGAGAGGATCTGATTCTGACCAGTCAGAGCATGCGGGGCCGGTTACCCGCAGAGCCGAAG
>JAREIS010002121.1:0-16257 GCA_030060385.1 Muscicapa striata striata | reverse complement strand
CTGACAGCCAAAACTCCTAAATGATTCAGACTTTCCAGACTAACCACACAGAACGCTTTGAGACGACCAATTGACTGAGTGTTTTCGAGAAATGCAAATTCCCCGTGGCCTGACGCCTAGCAAAATTAATGACGTTTCCAGACTAAAATGCCACCATAAATCCGCCTTGAGAGACAAACTCTCAATGCAGAAACTGGGAGGTGTTTTCAGAGAAATGCAATGTCTGTCCGGCATGGCTAGACTGCGCGAAGCAAATCAAATGATAGATTTCAGACTAAAATGCCACATAAATCCAGGCTCTTGAGAACAATGACTCTCCAAACTGTATTAAGAAACTGGAGGGTGTGTTTTCAGAGAAAATGAAATGTCCGTGTCCGGCATGGGCCTGAGACGGGCTCTGACAGCTAAAATCGAAATGATCAAGATTTCTCAGACTAAAGATGCCACACTAGAATCCGGCTCTTGAGACAATGACTCCAAACTGCTATAAGAAACTGGGAGGGTGGGTTTTCAGAGAAAATGCAATGTCGTCCAGGCATGGGCCTGAGACTGGCGCTGACAGCTAAAATTCAAATGATCAAGATTTCTCCTAGACTAAGACACACTAGAATCCGGCTACTGAGAGACATGACTTCCAAACTGCTATAGAAACTGGAGGGTGTGGTTTTTCAGAGAAATGCAAATGTGTGTCCAGGCAATGGCCTGAGACTGGCGTCTGACAGCTAAAATTCCAAATGATCAGATTTCTCCAGACTAAAGATGCCACCACTAGAATCCTGGCTCTTTGAGAGACAATGACTTCTCCAAACTGCTATTAAGAAACTGAGGTGTGGTTTTTCAGAGAAAATGCAAGTGTCGGCAGATGGCCTGAGACTGGTCTGACAGCTAAATCAAATGATCAGATTCTCCTAGACTAAAGATGCACCACTAAATCCTGGCTGCTTTGAGAGACAATGACTTCCAAACTGCTATTAAGAAACTGGGAGGTTGTTTTTCAGAGCAAATGGCAAATGTTAGTCCAGGCATGGGCCTAGATGGCGTCTGAAGCTAAAATTCAAATGATCAGATTTCTCCTAGACTAAGAGCCACACTAGAATCCGGCTCTTTGAGAGACAATGACTTCCTCCAAACTGTATTAAGAAACTGGGAGGTGTTTTTCAGAAAATGGCAAAGTTAGTGTCCAGGGAATGGGCTGAGACTGGCCTGACAGCTAAAATTCGAAATGATCAAGATTCTCCTAGACTAAAGATGCCACCACTTAAATCCTGGCTCTTTTGAGAGACAATGACTTCCTAAACTGCGTATCTAAGAAACTGAGAGGTGTGGTTTTTCAGAGCAAAATTGAAATGTCCGTGTCCCGGGCATGGGCCTGAGATCAGCTCTGACAGCTAAAATTCAAATGATCAAGATTTCTCCTAGACTAAAGAGCCACACATAGAATCCTGGCTCTTTTGGAGAGACAATGACTTCCTCCAAACTGCTATTAAGAAACTGGAGGGTGTTTTTCAGAGCCAAATGGCAAATGTCTGTGTCCAGGGCAATGGGCCTGAGACAGGAGCCTGACAGCTCAAAATTCCAAATGATCAAGATTCTCCAGACTAAAGATGCCACCACTTAGAATCCATGGCTTTCTGAGAGACAATGACTTCCTCCAAACTGCTATTAAGAAACTGGGAGGTGTGGTTTTTTTCAGAGCAAAATGCAAATGTCGTGTCCAGGGCAATGGGCCTGAGACTGGGCGTCTGACAGCTAAAATCGAAATGATCAAGATTTCTCCTAGACTAAATGACCACACTAGAATCTGGCTGCTTTTGAGAGACAATGACTTCCTCAAACTGCTATTAAACTGGAGGGTGTGGTTTTCAGCAAAATGCAAATGTTAGTGTCCAGGCAATGGGCATGAGACTGGGCGTCTGACACTAAAATTCAAATGATCAAGATTTCTCCTAGACTAAGATGCCACCATAGAATCCTGGCTAGCTTTGGAGACAAGCTTCCTCAACTGCTATTAGAAACTGGAGGTGTGTTTTCAGAGCCAAAATGGCAAATGTTGTGTCCAGGCATGGGCCTGGCTATCTGAGCTAAAATTCCGAAAGATCAATTTCTCCCAGACTAAGATGCCACATAGAATCTGCTCTTTGAGAGACATGACTTCCTCAAACTGCTTTAAACTGGAGAGTGTAGTTTTCGAAAATGCAAATGTTAGTGTCCAGGCATGTGGCACTGAGACTGGTCTGACAGCTAAATTCCGAAATGATCAAGTTTCTCCTAGACTAAATGCACTACAATATCTGGCTAGCTTTCGAAGGACAATGACTTCCTCCAAACTGCTATTAGAAACTGGAGGTGTGTGTTTTCAGGAAAATGGCAAATGTCGTGTCCAGGGCAATGGGCCTGAACTGGCGTCTGACAGCTAAAATTCCAAATGATCAGATTTCTCCTGACTAAATGCCACTACTAGAATCCTGCTGCTTTGGAGACAATGACTTCCTCCAACTGCTATTAAGAACTGGAGGGTGTGTTTTTCAAGGCAAATGGCAAATGTTGTGTCAGGGCAATGGGCCTGAGACTGGGCGTCACAGCTAAAATTCCGAAATGATCAAGATTTCTCCTAGACTAAAGATGCCACCTACTAGAATCCTGGCTCTTTTGGAGAGACAATGACTTCCTCCAAACTGCTATTAAGAAACTGGGAGGTGTGGTTTTCAGAGCAAAATGCGAATTCAGTGTCAGGCATGGGCCTGAGACTGGGCGTCTGAAGCTAAAATTCCGAAATGATCAAGATTTCTCCAGACTAAGATGCCACCACTTAGAATCCTAGCTGACTTTGGAGAGACAATGACTTCCTCAAACTGTTAAAACTGGGAGAGTGTGTTTTCAGAAAAGCAAATGTCGTGTCAGGCAGTGGGCTGAACTGGCGTCTGACAGCTAAAATTCGAAATGATCAGATTCTCCTAGACTAAAGATGCCACCACTAGAATCGGCTCTTCTGAGAGACATACTTCCTCAACTGTATAGAAACTGGAGGTGTGTTTTCAGAGAAAATGCAAATGTCAGTGTCCAGGCATGGGCTAGACTGCGTCTGACAGCTAAAATTCAAATGATCAGATTTCTCCTAGACTAAAGTGCCACTCAAATCTGGCTGCTTTGGAGACAATGACTTCCTCAAACTGCTATTAGAAACTGGAGGTGTGTTTTCAGCAAAATGGCAAATGTTCTGTCCAGGGCAATGGCCTGAGACTGGGCGTCTGACAGCTAAATTCGAAATGATCAGATTTCTCCTAGACTAAAGATGCCACTACATAGAATCTGCTCTTCTGGAGACAATGACTTCCTCAAACTGCTATTAGAAACTGGGAGGGTGTGGTTTTCAAGACAAAATGCAAATGTTGTGTCAGGGCAATGGGCTGGACTGGCGTCTGACAGCTAAAATTCAGAAATGATCAAGATTTCTCCTAGACTAAGATGCCACCATAATCCTGGCTCTTTGGAGAGACATGACTTCCTCAACTGCTATTGAAACTGGAGGGTGTGTTTTCAGAGAAAATGCAAATGTCAGTGTCCAGGGCAATGGGCCTGAGACTGGGCTCTGACAGCTAAAATTCGAAATCAAGATTTCTCCTAGACTAAAGCCCACTAATCAGGCTCTTTGAGACAATGCTTCCTCCAAACTGCTAAAACTGGGAGGTGGTTTTCAGAAATGCAATTTAGTGTCAGGGCAATGGGCCTGAGACATCGTACAGCTAAAATTCGAAATGATCAGATTTCTCTAGACTAAGCACCACTAATCGCTGCTTTGGAAACAATCTTCCTCAAACTGATTAAGAAACTGGGAGGGTGTTGTTTTCAGAAAATGCAAATGTCGTGTCCAGGCATGGCTGAGACTGGCGTCGCAGCTAAAATTCAGAAATATCAAGATTCTCAGACTAAATCCACACTGAATCTGCTACTTTTGGAGAGACAATGACTTCCTCAAACTGCTATAAAAGCTGGGAGTGTGTTTTCAAGAAAATGCAAATCGTGTCCGAGCAGTGGGCTGAGACTGAGGCGTCTGACAGCTAAAATTCCAAAGATCAGTTTCTCCTGACTAAATGCCACCAAGAATCTGCTCTTTGGAGAACATGCTTCCTCAAACTGATTAAAACTGGAAGGTGTTTTTCAGAGAAAATGGAAATTTAGTGTCAGGGCATGGGCGGACTGGGTCTGAAGCTAAAATTCAAATATCAGATTTCCTAGACTAATGCCACCTAAATCCTGGCTCTTTGGAGACAACTCTCAAACTGCAACTGGAGGTTTTCAAAATCATGTGTTCAGCATGGCTGGACGGCGTCTGAATAATTCAAATATCTTTCTCGACTAATCCCTAGATCCGTTTTGAGACATCTTCCTCCAATGTTAAACTGAGGTTTTCAAAATGTTAGTGTCAGGCAATGGGCGAGACGCGTCTGACAGCTAATTAATGTCAAGTTTCTCTAACTAATCCCACTTCGCTCTA
This sequence comes from Muscicapa striata striata, assembly GCA_030060385.1. Lineage (NCBI taxonomy): Eukaryota > Metazoa > Chordata > Aves > Passeriformes > Muscicapidae > Muscicapa > Muscicapa striata. Next base: position 11,762 of record JAREIS010002121.1, on the reverse strand, counting down.
AACTTCCTCAATGTATTAAACTGGAGGTGTTTTCAAGCAAAATGATTTGTCCGGGCAAGGGCTGAATGGTCTGACAGTAAAATTCCAGAAGATCAAGATTTCTCCTAGACTAAAGATGACTACTAGATCGGCTATTCTAGAGACAAGATCCTCAACTGCTTAAGACTGGAGTGTGTTTTCAGGAAAATGAATGTATGCAGCATGGCTGACTGGCTCTGCAGCTAATTCAAAATGATCAGTTTCTCCTAACTAATACACTATCCGTTTTGAGCATCTTCTCAACTGTATTAAAACTGGAGTGTTGTTTTCAGAGAAATGCAAATTTAGTGTCAGGCAATGGGCTGAGACTGGCGTCTGACAGCTAAAATTCGAAAGATCAGATTTCTCCAGACTAAATACCCATGAATCGCTCTTTGAGAGACAATGACTTCCTCAACTGCTATTAAAACTGGGAGGTGTGTTTCAGAAAAATGCAAATGTTGTGTCCAGGGCAATGGGCTGAGATGGCGTCTGACAGCTAAATTCAAATGATCAGATTTCTCTAGACTAAGTACCACACAAGATCTGGCTCTTCTGGAGAGACATCTTCCTCAACTGTTTAAAACTGGAGGTGTATTTTCAGAAAATGCTCATTGTGTCCAGAGCAATGGGCTGGACTGCGTCTGACACTAAATTCAAATGATCAATTTCTAGACTAGTCCCACTCACAACTCTTCTGAGAAGATACTTCCTCCAGCTGTATTAAAAACTGGAGGTGTGTTTTCAGAGAAAATGATTGTGTCCGGCATGGGCTGAGACTGGGTCTACAGCTAAAATTCGAAATGATCAGATTTCTCTAGACTAAATCCACTCAGAATCGGCTCTTTGGAGGACAACTTCCTCCAACTGTATTAGAAACTGGGGAGGTGGTTTTCAGGAAAATGAAATGTGTGTCAGGGCAGTGGCTGAGACTAGTCTACAGCTAAATTCAAATGTCAAGTTTCTCCAGACTAAAGAGCACCATAGAATCCTGGCTCTTTTAGAGACATGACTTCTCAACTATATTAAAAACTGGGAGTGTGTTTTCACGAAATGGCAAATGTATGTGTCAGGGCAATGGGCCTGAGACTGGGCGTCTGACAGCTAAAATTCCAGAATGATCAGTTTCTCTGACTAAGATAGCGCCCACTGAAATCTGCTCTTTGAGAGACATAGCTTCTCAAACTGCTATTAAGAAACTGGGATTGATTTCAGAAAATGCAAATGTGTGTCCAGGATGGAGCCTGACTGCGCAGCTAATCAAGACAAGATTTCTCTAGACAAAGCCTACATAAATCAGGCGCTTTGGAGACAATGCTTCCTCAACTGATTAAAACTGGAGAGGTGTTTTTCAGAGAAAATGCAAATGTCGTGTCGGCATGGGCCTGAACTAGGTCTGCAGCTAAAATTCGAAATGATCAGATTTCTCAGACTAAAGATGCCCTCAGAATCTGGCTCTTTGGAGACATGACTTCTCCAAGTATTAAAACTGGAGGTGTATTTCAGGAAATGCAATTCGTGTCAGGGCAATGGGCTGAGACTGGGTCTGACACTAAATTCAAATGATCAGTTTCTCTGACTAATCACTCTATCAGCTCTTGGAGACAATACTTCCTCAACTGTATAGAAACTGGGAGGTGTGGTTTTCAGAGAAAATGGCAAATTTGTTCGGCAATGGGCCTGAGACTGGGCGTCTGACAGCTAAAATTCGAAATATCAGATTTCTCCCAGACTAATGCCACCACTGAAATCCTGGCTCTTTGGAGACAATGGCTTCTCAGCTAGTATTAGAAACTGGAGGTGTGTTTTCAGAAAAATGTGCAAATTCGTGTCCAGGCAGTGGGCCTGAGACTGGCGTCTGACAGCTAAAATTCAGAAATGTCAAGATTTCTCTAGACTAAAGATGCCACACTAAGAATCAGGCTGCTTTGGAAAACTTCTCAACTGCTATTAAGAACTGGGAGGTGTGGTTTTCAGAGAAAATGCAAATGTTATGTCCAGGGCAATGGGCCTGAGACTGGCGTCTGACAGCTAAAATTCCAGAATGATCAATTTCTCCTAGACTAAAGCCACACAAGAATCTGGCTCTTCTGAGAGACAGACTTCCTCCAAACTGCTGTTAGAACTGGGAGGTGTGTTTTTCAGAGAAAGTGCAAATGTTGTGTCAGGCAATGGGCTGAGACTGGCGTCTGACACTAAATTCAATGATCAGATTTCTCTAGACTAAGATGCACCACTAAATCCGGCTGCTTTGAGAGACAATGACTTCCTCCAACTGGTATTAAGAAACTGGGAGTGTGTTTTCAGAAAATGCAAATGTTCGTGTCCAGGGCAATGGGCCTGAGACTGGCGTCTGACACTAAAATTCGAAATGATCAGTTTCTCCTAGACTAAGATCCACTGAATCTGGCTCTTTGGAGAGACAATGACTTCCTCAAACTCTATTAGAACTGGAGGTGTTTTCAGAGAAAATGGCAAATGTGTGTCAGAGCAGTGGGCAGACTGGCTCTGACAGCTAAATTCAAATCAGATTTCCTAGACTAAGTCACCACTAGATCAGCTGCTAGAGACAATGCTTCTCAACTAAGACTGGGGTGGTTTTCAAGAAAATGAAATGTCGTGTCAGGCATGGGCTGAGACTGGGTCTGACAGCTAAAATTCGAAAGTCAGATTTCTCTAGACTAATCCACTACTAAATCTGCTTTGGAGAGACAATGACTTCTCAAACTGTTTAAAACTGGGAGTGTGGTTTCAGGCAAAATGGCAAATGTGTGTCAGGCATGGGCTGAGACGCGTCTGACAGCTAAAATTCAAATGTCAAGATTTCTCTAGCTAAAATGCCACATAGAATCGTACTTTGAGAGACTGACTTCCTCAACTGTATTAAGACGGAGGTGTTTTTCAGAGAAAATGGCAAATGTAGTGTCCAGGGCATGGGCCTGAACTGGCGTCACAGCTAAAATTCAAATGATCAAGATTTCTCCTAGACTAAAAAGCCACCAAATCGCTCTTTGAGAGACAATGACTTCCTCAACTGTATTAAGAACTGGAGGTGGTTTTCAGAAAAATGCAAATGTCGTGTCAGGGCAGTGGCTGAGACTGGCGTCTGACAGCTAAAATTAAATGATCAGATTTCTCCTAGACTAAAGCACACTAGAATCCGGCTCTTTGAGAGACAATGCTTCCTCAAACTGTTAAAACTGGGAGGTGTGGTTTTCAAGAAAATGCATGTTAGTGTCAGGCAATGGCTGAGACTGGCGTCTGACAGCTAAATTCAAATGTCATTTCTCGACTAAAATGCCACACAGAATCTGCTACTTGAGAGACAATGCTTCCTCAACTGTATTAAGCTGGGTGTGGTTTTCAGAGAAATGCAATTCGTGTCAGACATGGGCCAGACTGGCGTCTGACAGCTAAATTCAAATATCAGATTTCCTAGACTAAGTCTACTAAATCGCTCTTGGAGAGAAGCTTCTCAAACTGCTATTGAAACTGGGAGGTGTGGTTTTCAGAAAAATGCAAATGTGTGTCAGCAATGGGCGAATGGCTCTGACAGCTAAAATTCGAAATGATCAAGATTTCTCCAGACTAAGATGCACCCTGAAACGTCTTTGAGACATTTCCTCAAAGTTAAAACTGAGTGTGTTTCCAGAAAATGCTTGTGTCGGGCAATGGGCTGAGACTGGTCGCAGCTAAAATTCAAGTCAGTTTCCGCTAAATCCACTAAATCGGCTCTGAGGACAGCTTCTCAACTGTATTAGAACTGGAGTGTGGTTTCAGAAATTAATTGTCGCATGGCTGAGACGGCCGCTAAATTCAAGATATTTCTCGATAAGACCACAAATCCACCTTGGCAATTCCTCAAACTGAAACGGAGGTGGTTTGAGAAGAATGTTCAGGCATGGCAATGCTCAGCTAATAAGATCATTCTGTAGCCACACTAATCAGCTTTTAGAGATTTCTCACTGCTATAAAACTGGGAGGTGGTTTAGGAAGCAAATGTTGTTCGGATGGGCTGGACTGGTCGTAGCTAAAATTCTGAAGCACTCCAACTGTTCTACCTGAGAGGACAGTAAATGAAGTGTGTGAGGGCCAGCTCGCTAAATTCAATGATCAAGTTTCCAGACTAAGAGCTACAATCGCTGTTGGAGAGACAATGACTTCCTCAAAGCCTTTAAGAAACTGGGGTAGTGTTTTTCAGAGAAATGATGCATGTCGCAGTGTCCAGGGCAATGGGCCTGGACAGGCGCTGACATAAAATTCCGAAATGATCAAATTTCTCCTAGACTAAAATCATGCCTGAGAACTGGCTCTCAACTATTTAAATGTGTTAGAAATGCATGTTTCAGGGCAATGGCCAACGGGTCCGCAGCTAATCTGAAGTAAATTCTCAGCAAAGATCCACACTCGGCTATGAGCACCTAGAAACTGATGGTTCAAGAAATGTTCGGAGATGCTGCTGGCTGCTGATTGATCAGTTTCAAATCCACTAGATCCCTTGAAATTCTGTAACTGATGGAGGATCAAGTACATGGCGGATGGGCTGACTATAAAGATCAGATTTCTCTGTAATCCAACCGTCTTGAGCAACTTCTCAACTGTTTAACTGGAGTGTGTTTTCAGAAATGGCAATTGTGTCAGGCATGGCTGGCTGGCGTCTCAGCTAAATTCAAATGATCAGATTTCTCCAAAATGCCACAGAATCAGCTCTTGAGAGACATGCTTCTCCAACTGTATAAAACTGAGGTGTTTAGAGAAATGCAAATGTTGTGTCGGGCAGGCTGACTGGCGTCGACAGCTAAAATTCAAATGATCGATTCTCAGACTAATGCCTACGAATCCAGCACTTTGAAGACAATGACTTCTCAAACTGTATAGAAACTGGGAGGGTATTTTTCAGGAAATGGCAATGTCGTCAGGCAATGGGCTGAGACGGCTGAAGCTAAAATTCAAATGATCAGATTTCTCCAGACTAAAGATGCCACTACATGAATCCTGGCTCTTTGGAAGACAATGACTTCCTCAAAGCTGCTATTAAGAAACTGGGAGGTGTGGTTTTCAGAGAAAATTGCAAATGTCGTGTCCGGCATGGGCCTGAGACTGGCGTCTGACAGCTAAAATTCGAAATGATCAAGATTTCTCCTAGACTAAAGATGCCACCACATAGATCCTGGCTCTTTGGAGAGACAATGCTTCTCCAAACTGCTATTAGAAACTGGAGGTGTGGTTTTCAAGAAAATGGCAAATGTCAGTGTCCGAGCAGTGGGCCTGAGACTGAGGCGTGACAGCTAAAATTCAAATGATCAAGATTTCTCCTAGACTAAGATGCCACCATGAATCCAGGCTCTTTGAGGAGACAATGACTTCTCCAACTGGTTAAGAAACTGGAGGTGTGTTTTTCAGAGAAATGGCAATCATTCAGTGTCAGGGCAATGGGCCTGAGACTGGCGTCTGACAGCTAAAATTCAATGATCAGATTTCTCCTAGACTAAAGATGCCCACATAAATCCGGCTACTTTGGAGAGACAATGATTTCCCTCAAACTGTATTAAGAAACTGGGAGGTGTGGTTTTCAGAGAAAATGGCAAATTCGTGTCCAGGCAGTGGGCCTGAGACTGGGCGTCTGACAGCTAAAATTCGAAATGATCAAGATTTCTCCAGACTAAGATGCCACACTAGAATCCTGGCTCTTTTGGAGAGACAATGACTTCCTCAAACTATATTAAGAAACTGGGAGGTGGTTTTCAGAGGAAAATGCAAATGTCGTGTCCAGGGCATGGGCCTGAGACTGGCGTCTGACAGCTAAATTCGAAATGATCAGATTTCTCCTAGACTAAGATGCACTACATAGAATCCTGGCTTTTGGAGAGACAATGCTTCTCAAACTGCTATTAAGAAACTAGGAGGGTGGTTTTCAGAGCAAAATGGCAAAATTCCTGTTCAGGGCAAGTGGGCCGAGACAGGCTCTGACAGCTAAAATTCAAAGATCAGATTCTCAGACTAAAATGCCACACTAGATCCAGCTTGAGAGACAATGCTTCCAAACTGCTATAAAACTGAGGTGTGTTTTTCAGAAAAATGCAAGTGTGTCAGAGGCTAGACTGGCGCTGACAGCTAAATTCAAATGATCAGATTTCTCTAGACAAGCCACATGAATCTGGCTTTGAGAGAAATCTCTCAACTGTAAGAAACTGGGAGGTGGTTTTCAGAGAAATGCATTTGCAGAAGGCCTGAGACGGCTCTGACAGCAAATTCAATGATCAGATTCTCCTAGACTAAGATGCCACCACGAGAATCCTGGCTGCTTTGAGAGACAATGACTTCCTAAACTGCATTAAGAAACTGGGAGGGTGTGGTTTTTCAGAGCCAAATGGCAAATGTTGTGTCCAGGAATGGGCCTGAGACTGGCTCTGACAGCTAAAATTCGAAATGATCAAGATTCTCCTAGACTAAATGCCACCATAGAATCCTGGCTACTTTGGAGAGACATGACTTCCAACTGTATAGAACTGGGAGGTGTGTTTTTCAGAGAAATGGCAAATGTCGTGTCCAGGGCAATGGCCTGAGATGGCCTGACAGCTAAAATTCAAATGATCAGATTTCTCCTAGACTAAGATCCACACTAGAATCCTGGCTACTTTGAGAGACAATGACTTCCCAAACTGTAAAGAAACTGAGGTGGTTTTACAAGGAAATGTCCAGGCAGGCCTGAGACTGCCTGAAGCAAACAAATGATCAGATTTCCAGACTAGACCACCACTAATCCGGCTCTGAGAGACATGACTCTCCAACTGCTATAGAAACGGGAGGGTTTTTCGAGAAAATGGAAATGTGTCCAGGCAAGGGCCTAGACTCCTGAAGCAATAAATGACAGGATTTCTCCAGCAAGAGCCACCACAAATCCTGCTTGGAGATGACTTCCAATGCTATTAAGAACTGGGGTGTGGTTTTCAGAGGAAAATGTGTGTCCAGGATGGCTGAGACTCGCCTGAAGCTAAAATTCAATGATCAAGATTTCTCCAGACAAAGATGCCACCACAGAACTGCTCTTGAGACATGACTCCAACTGCTAAGAAACTGGAGGTGTAGTTTTCAGAGGAAAATTGAAATGTCCGCCGGAGGCCCTGAGACTGCATCCTGACAGCTAAATTCGAAATGATCAAGATTTCCCAGACTAAAGATGCCACAAGATCCATGCTGTTTGGAGACAATGACTTCCAAACTGCTAAGAAACTGGAGGTGGGTTTTTCAGAGAAAATGGCAAATGTCGGTCCGGCAATGGGCCTGAGACTGGCCTGACAGCAAAATTCAAATGACTAGATTCTCCAGACAAAGATGCACACTAGAATCCTGGTGCTTTGGAGAGACAATGACTTCTCCAAACTGCATAAGAAACTGGAGGTGGTTTTCAGAGAAATGCAAATGTCGTGTCCAGGATGGCCTGAGATCAAGGCCTGACAGCTAAAAATTCAAATGATCAAGATTTATCCTAGACTAAAGATGCCACTACATAGAATCCTGGCTGCTTTGAGAGACAAACTCTCCAAACTGCACTAAGAAACTGGAGGGTGTGGTTTTTCAGAGCAAATGGCAAAACTGTCCAGGCAATGCCTGAGATCTGACAGCAAAATCAAATGATCAGATTTCCAGACTAAAGATGCCACACTAGAATCCGGCATTTGAGAAATACTTCCAAACCATAAGAACTGAGGTGTGTTTAGAGAAAATGCAAATGTCATGTCCAGGCAATGCTGAGACGCGCCTGAAGCAAAATCTAAATGACAAGATTCTAGACTAAAGATGCCACCATAAATCCGGCTCTTTGAGAGACAATGACTCTCCAAACTGCTATTAGAAACGGGAGGTGGGTTTTTCGAGAAAATGCAATGTTCCGGCATCTGAGACTAGCCTGACAGCAATAAATGACAGATTTCAGACTAATGCCACCAAATCCTGCTGCTTGGAGAAATGACTTCAAACTGCAAAGAAACTGGAGGTGGTTTAGAGAAATGAATGTGTCCAGGAGGCCTAGATGGCCTGAAGCAAATCAAAGATAGATTTCCGATAAGATGCCACACTAGAACCGGCTCTTTGAGAGACATGCTTCTAAACTGCTAAGAAACTGGGAGGGTGGTTTTCAGAGGAAATGAATGTCGTGTCAGGCATGGGCCTGAGACTGGCGTCTGACAGCTAAAATTCAATGATCAAGATTTCTCCTAGACCAAAGATGCCACTACATAAATCCAGGCTCTGGAGACAATGATCTCCAAACTGATAAGAAACTGGAGGGTGTGGTTTTTTCAGAGAAATGCAAATGTCGTCCAGGCAATGGGCCTGAGATGCGCTGACAGCAAATTCAAATGATCAGATTTCTCCTAGACTAAGATGCCACCACTAGAATCCGGCTACTTTGGAGAGACAATGACTTCCTCAACTGGTATTAAGAAACTGGAGGTGTGTTTTTTCAGAAAAAATGTTCTGTCCAGGAATGGGCCTGAGACCGTCTGAGAGCAAAATTCAAATGATCAGATTTCTCAGACTCAAATGCCACTCACTCAGAATCCTGGCTGCTTTGGAGAGACAATGACTTCTCCAAACTGCATAAGAAACTGGGAGGTGTGGTTTTTCAGAGCCAAAATGGCAAATGTCTAGTGTCCAGGGCAATGGCCTGAGACTGGCCTGATAAAATTCGAAATGATCAGATTTCTCCTAGACTAAAGATGCCACCACTAGAATCCTGGCTCTTGAGAGACAATGCTTCCTCCAAACTGTATAAGAAACTGGGAGGTGTGTTTTTCAGAGAAAATGCAAATGTCCGTGTCCAGGCAATGGGCCTGAGACTGAAGGCCTGACAGCTAAAATCAAATGATCAAGATTTCTCCTAGACTAAAGATGCCACCATAAATCAGCTAGCTCGAGAGACAATGACTTCTCCAAACTGCTATTAAGAAACTGGAGGTGTGGTTTTCAGAGAATGATGCGTCAGAGCTGAGACTGGACAGCAAATTCAAAGATCAGATTTCAGACAATGCCACCATAGAATCCGGCTATTGAGAGACATACTTCCCAACTGATAGAAACTGGAGGGGGTTTCAGAGAAATGCAAATTCGTGTCCGGCATGGGCCTGAGACGGCTGACAGCAAAATTCCAAATGATCAGGATTTCTCCTAGACTAAGATGCCACCACTGTAATCCGCTCTTGAGAGACAATGACTCTCCAAACTGGTTTAAGAAACTGGGAGGTGTGGTTTTTCAGAGAAATGAAATGTTGTGTCCAGGCAATGGGCCTGAGACTGGCGCTGACAGCTAAATTCAAATGATCAGATTTTCTAGACTAAAGAGCCACCACTGAGAACCGGCTCTGAGAGACAATGACTTCTCAAATGCATAAGAAACTGGGAGGGTGTGTTTTTCAGAGAAAATGCAAATGTCGTGTCCAGGCATGGGCCTGAGACTGGCCTGACAGCTAAAATTCAAATGATCAGATTTCTCCTAGACTAAAGATGCCACCACTAGAATCCTGGTCTTTGAGAGACAATGACTTCTCCAAACTGCTATAAGAAACTGGGAGGTGTGTTTTTTCAGAGAAATGCAATGCGTGTCCAGGCAGGGCCTGAGACTTAGCGCCTGATAGCCAAAATTCAAATGATCAAGATTCTCCAGACTAAAGATGCCACCATAGAATCCAGGCTGCTTTGGAGAGACAATGACTTCCAAACTGCCATTAAGAAACTGGGAGGTTTTTTTCAGAGCAAGAAATGTCTGTCCAGGAATGGGCCTGAGACTGCGCTGACAGCTAAAATTCAAATGATCAGATTTCTCCTAGACTAAGATGCCACTACTAGAATCCAGGCTACTTTGAGAGACAATGCCTTCCAAACTGTATTAAGAAACTGGGAGGTGTGGTTTTCAAGCAATGGCAAAATGTCCTCTGTCCAGGGCAGGGCCTGAGACTGCGGCCTGACAGCTAAAATTCAAATGATCAGATTTCTCTAGACTAAAGATGCCACCACTACAATCCAGGCTACTTCGGAGAAATGACTTCTCCAAACTGCTATTAGAAACTGGAGGTGGTTTTCAGAGAAAATGGAAATGTCGTTCGGAATGGGCCTGAGATGCGCTGAAGCAAATTCAAATGATCAGATTTCTCCTAGACTAATGCCACACTAGAATCCAGCTCTTTGAGAGACATGACTTCCAACTGCATAGAAACTGGAGGGTGGTTTTTTCAGAGCAAAGCAAATGTCCGGATGCCTGAGACTGGGCCTGACAGCAAAATCAAATGATCAGATTTCTAGACTAAAGATGCCACCACAGAATCCAGGCTCTTTGAGAGAATGACTCTCCAAACTGATTAAGAAACTGGAGGGTGGTTTTCAGGAGAAATGCAAATGTTCTGTCCAGGCAGGCTAGACTGGCCTGAAGCAAATCAAATGATCAGATTTCCAGACTAAAATGCCACCACTAGAATCCTGCTGCTTTGGAGACAATGACTTCTCCAAACTGTATAAGAAACTGAGGTGTGGTTTTCGAGAAATAAATGTCCTGTCCGGCAGGGCCTGAGACTGCGCTGAAGCAATTCAATGATGATTTTCCAGACTAAAGATGCCACTACTAAATCTGGCTCTTGAGAGACAATGACTTCTCCAAACTGTAAGAAACGGGAGGGTGGTTTTTCAGAGAAATGCAAATGTCTGTCCGAATGGCCTGAGATGCGCCTGACAGCTAAACAAATGACGATTTTCCAGACTAAGATGCCACACTAGAATCCGGCTCTTGAGAGACTGACTCCAAATGTATTAAGAACTGGAGGTGGGTTTTTCAGAGAATGGCATGGTCCAGGCATGCCTGAGACTGGCTGACAGCAAATTCAAATGATCAGATTTCTCCAGACTAAAGTGCCACCACTGAATCCGGCTACTTGAGAGACAATGACTTCTCCAAACTGTATTAAGAAACTGAGGTGTTTTTTCAGAGAAAATTGCAAATGTCGTGTCCGGGCATGGGCCTGAGACTGGGCTCTGACAGCAAAATCTAAATGATCAAGATTTCTCCTAGACTAAAGATGCCACCACTAGAATCCTGGCTCTTTGGAGAGACAATGACTTCCCAACTGATTAAGAAACTGGAGGTGTGGTTTTTCAGAGAAAATGGCAAAGTTGTCCAGGCAGTGGCCTGAGACTGGCCTGACAGCTAAAATCCGAAATGATCAAGATTTCTCCAGACTAAGATGCCACCACTTAAATCCGGCTTTCTGAGAGACAATGACTTCTCAAACTGGATTAAGAAACTGGGAGGTGTGTTTTTCAGAGAAATGCAATGTCTGTCAGGGCAGGGCCTGAGACTGGGCGGCCTGACAGCTAAAATTCAAATGACAGTTTCTCCAGACTAAGAGCCACACTAGAATCTGGCCTTTGAGACAATGACTCCTCCAAACTGCTAAGAAACTGGGAGGGTGTGGTTTTTTCAGGGCCAAATGGCAATGTTCGTGTCCAGGGCAATGGGCCTGAGACTGGGCCTGAAGCTAAATTCAAATGATAGGATTTCTCAGACAAAGACCACCACTAGAACCTGGCTCTTTGGAGACTACTTCCTCCAAATGTATAAGAACTGGAGGGTGTTTTTTCAGAGAAATGGCAAAGGGCAGGGCAATGGGCGAGACTGGGCCTGACAGCTAAAATCAATGACAGATTCTCCTAGACTAAAGATCCACCACTAATCCGGCTCTTGAGACTGACTTCTC
>JAREIS010002119.1:0-14082 GCA_030060385.1 Muscicapa striata striata | reverse complement strand
CCAAGGAGACCTTTTGTTACAGTACTGGGTAACATGGAACCAAGGAGGCCATTAGACACAGCAGGGCCTCATGGAACCATGCAGACTATGATGACACTTGAGGCCACGTGGAACCAAAGGACCACTGCGCACGGCCATTTTGGCACTGTGGGGTCTCATGGAATCATGGAGACTGTTGTGACACCTTGCAGCCCCATGTAGCAGAGGAGTCCATTGTGACACTACAAGGCCTCATGGAAGCAAGGAACCATTGTGACACTGTCGGGCCGGGGGGTGATTGTGTCACTGTGTGGCACCATTGAACCAAGGAGTCCATGGTGACACAACAGGCCCCATGGAACTAAGGATTCCTGTAACAGTGTGGGACCCGATGGAACCAAAGGTGCATTGTGACACTGCGGGGCCTCATGGAATCCTGGAGGCCATGATGACACTTTGAGGCCTCATTAAATCAAGGGGCTCTGCAGGACCTTGTGGAACCAAGGAGACCCTTCTGCCATTGTGAGTCTCCATGGAGCCAAGGGTCCATTGTGATACTGTGGTGTGGGAAATGTAGGCACGGAGACCTCTCAGGGCCTCAGAGATACAGGCTCAGAGATAGAGACGGATACAGTGTTTGACCTGGGACCTTGAAGAAGGCTTGCAGATCTACAGCCTTAAAGTGAAACAGATATGAAACAAGAATATAAATTTGTAGTTTATTGTGTAAAAATTTTTTTAAACAAACAGAAATATGTATTATGTAATCAAAGAAATATTTAAAGTAATATAACAAAAGATTTTAAAGTTTAACAATAGAACTTGTTACAAAGTCAGAAGTTTAGGATGTATCCATGTAAGTTTGTAAAGTGTTATATGATTGGTTGAAAATGATAGAATCCTGCTTCCAATTAATGATTGGTGTAAGCAATTACTGATTGGTGTAAAAAGACAGTAGCAAGCTTTGTAGAAATATTTGATTGGTTTAAAAACTAACATAAGACATTTTAAGAAAGAATTAATGTCTCAGCCTTCTATGAGATTGATGCCATAGGACAATAAATCATCTTTTACAATGTCTCTCAGTTGACCTGTCCCTCGTAATATTTATATCCTGATACTGTGGTACCAAGAAGACCCCTGTGACAACACAAAGCCTCATGGAAGAAAGGAGGGCCCATTGTGACACACCAGGGAATCATGCAGCCAAGGGGCCATTGTGACACTTCAGGACATTATGGAATAATGGGGACCATTGTGACACTCTGCAGCCTCATAGAACCAAGGCACCATTGTGTCATTGTGCAGTCTTGTGGAACCAAGGAAAGCATTCTGACACTGTAAGGCATCATGGAAACAAGGGACCATTGTGAAATTAAGGAGCCTCATGGAAACAAGAGGCCAGTGTGGCACAGCTGAGCCTCATGGAACTAAGGATCCAATATGACACTGCCATTGTGACACTGCAGGGCCCCATGGATCCATGGAGACTTTTCAGCATTTGCAAGGCCCCATGGAATCATGGAGACCATTGTGACACTGTGGGGCACCATGGAACCAAGGGTTATTGTGACCCTTTGGGGCCTCATGGAAGCAAGGGGCCAATGTGACACTGCAGAAGGAAGGAGAACATTGTGACACTGTGGGGCCTTGTGGAACCAAGGGAATATGGAACAGATCTGGTTGGTTTGGCCTTCCAGAGGCCACCTGGCAAGTCTGGCTCATTCTGGCAAATTGGGTATTGCCTCTCATCAGCCCCTGGAGCACTGGTGCTCGGTGCTTTCCTTCCTAGGGAAAAGAACTGTCAGTCTTTGCTGGTGCCCATGACTGAAATTGCTACTCCCTCTATAATGTTCCCCATACACAAGGGTTGTCCAAGCCAAAATCTGCCAGGAGAGACAGCTCTGCTTGGTCTTGGCCTCCTGCAGGCTGTCTCTCATCTACCCCCAAACACTGGGGCTCTGTTCCTTCCTTCCTATGGAAAAGAACCAGCCTTCTCATCCAGGGGCCATGGACAAAATTGGGATACAGCCTTCCAAATTCTATCCATCAAAGGATTGCTCCCAGACAAAAGTAGTCAGAACAGAGAGGTCAGGCTGGCCTTGTTCCTCTGGTGATTTTCTTAAGACTATGAGCTGAATGTTTTCATTTGCCACAAACATGGAGAGGGAGTAGAAATCTCCCAAGGTGGGGTTTGGAGGCCTCAGGCACATGACCACTGTATAGGGACAAAGGAGCTCTATGTTTATTGGAGTGGACAGCAGAGGAATGCCCTGGGAGTGCTTGGAGTGGTGGATGGTGGATCCTTTCTGACACAGTAGAAAACAGCCAGAGAAAGAAAGAATTAATGTCAAGGGCACCTAAGGAGGCCCACGCAGACTGGACCCAAGGAGAAATTTCACTCCCAGGGCAGGGCTATGGTGCAACACGTCCCCCAGAAGGAGCCTGGGTCAGCATAAGGCTTTGTGTGGCCAGGCAGAGGCAGGCAGGACGCAGAGCTGTCAGCAAAGGAAGGGGCCAGCCAGGTGGGGCAGCCGGGGGATGACAACAGCCTGCAGGGACAGAGGCGCAGGGCATGGACACCGTAGGACAGCCTGGGCTGCAGAGGGCACAGGGATGGGCAGCAGCTGAAAGGCCCTGCCAGAGCCAACTCCTGCAGCACTTGGGCCATGGCTGCTGGCCCTGGGCCCTTGGCCAGCAGGGGACAAGTGAGCCTTGCTGTGCTGGGGCCTCATTGCCTCCTTGTCCCTGCTCAGCAGCCTGGCAGGGGCCGCCCCATGGTCCTGCCCTTGGCATTGCACATCCCCAGAGCCCAGTGCCCCGGGAAGAGCCCTGAGCAATGAGGGAGGGACAGGGGCTGGGGCTCAGGCCTTGGCCCTTTGCATTCCTGAAACACATCCAGGTTTGCTCAGCATCAGAGACACCTTTCCTTTGCCTGCCCCTACTTGTCACCACTGCCTCCAGTGTTCTGCTCCAACTGGAATCTGGATGTTGGAATTTGAAATGCAAGGAATTCTCACAACATTGGGCATGTAAGCCAAAGCTTAGAATAAACACAGTTGAGATAGGTTGTTCTCTAGAATTTAAGATAAAGAAAAAGAAACAGTTTTAGTTACAAAGTTAACAAGATGTTTTATAGTGCAGCATTGTGTGTTGTGATATAATTGGCAAAGAAAGTTCACACTGCAGTATGAGATAAGAAGACAAAATATCTTAGTATTGAACTGGAAACATAAAGATCTCAGTTGACAATGTTTTATTTGTTAATTAATCCTTAAAAGACCTGGTAACCGTTATTCTTGTGACTTCTAAGCCATGCTGTGAACCTCTGTAAGGCAAACTTGCCTTTTCTGCCTGTATAGAAAATAAAAAAAATAAACTTCACTTTCTCAAGCAACTCAGAAGTCCCGTCTCTCTGCTTCATTTGGAAAAAGAAAAAATCCCCACCAAAAAATGTAACATAAAAGCAATAAGCCCGCTATTCAAAAATATTTTGTAAAAGACAATAAACCCACAATTAAAAAATATAATATAAAAAAAATAAACCTGCACCCAGGGACTCTTTCTCAGTCCCTCAGTGGGACCCAATAGAACTTCAGGAAACTTTGGACTTTGAATCTAACCTTGAATTCTTGAGAGGTTTCTTTTCCTTCTTTATCCTATTTTTTTCTACCTGACATCATTGTCATCACTTTTTGCTCTAATTCTACTCTAGGAACCTTTCTCCTTGTTTATCAGTGGGACTCTCTAAAAGTAAGAGAAATTTTGGAGTTTGAATCTGACTTTCAATTCTTGAGAGGTTTCTTCAGCTCCCTCTCAGGGACTGATGTACAGGACTCAATCCCAACCTCTGAGGGGTCATTAAAGTCCTTGTGCTGTGTCTGTGCTGCTGAGCTGGGCCAGGCTCCTGCCAAAGAAAGTGTGGCAGAGAGACAGCCAATATTTCCAAAATATTATTTGGAGCTCCTTGGCAGCACCAAATGCACCATGGGGCTCATTGGGATAAGAAAGTCCTGACAAACCATGGCTCTGTTTTCATTTCCATCTGGTCCAGTGCAGTTCATTATGATGATTTTCAACTACAGTTATGGAGAAATATTTCAAAGAGCTTCTTCTAAATATCCATTCCTATTAAAGGGTGCACTTTATTACTGTTCTTGTTAGAGCAGAGGTGATTGCAGCATTCAGTCACAAATGTTGATCCAGGGTGTCTCCTCAGGAGTTCTGACCTGCTCAGAGAAGCTGTGCCTTGAGGTCTGACCCAGTGTGGACAACCTCGCTCCACATTTGCCAAATCCATCCTGTCCTCACTCACCTGGGATCAGCTTTGTTTGGAGAACTGGCTGCACTCTGGTAGAGAGATGTTTCCCTTTCTCGTTTTTTTAAATTTCTTTTTTTGAAGCAATCTAAAAATCCTAATTATCCCCATTACAAACAGACACACTCCTCAGGTGTGTGCCAGCCCAAGATGCCACCAACCATGGACACTGCACTGACCCCACTGCTGGGTTTGGGTGTCACAGCAACCGTGAGAAGTTCAAGTTTCCTTGGAAACACTGGGGAGGACTGGGACATACTGGGAACACTGGGAATGCTGTGAGAGCCACTGGGACATACTGGGATTGACACTGGGGGCTGGGACAACCTGGGAACACTGGGAATGCTGAGTGGGAATCTGGGAGGACTGGGATGGATTGTGGGGGTACACAGAGACACACTGGGACATAGCAGCACATACTGGAAAAGATACTGGGCTATACTGGGGCCAGTTGGGGATACTGTGAGTGAAACTGGGGGATACTGGGACAAACTGGGACACTGGGAAATCTGTGGGGATGGCTGGGAGACACTGGCTCATACTGTGGATGAAACTGGGGGGAACTGGAAGGGATTGGGCATGAACTAAGGTACACTGGGAGGGACTGGGATTTACTGGCAGAGCTTGGAAGGGCCCTGGGGAGGACTGGAGAGATGGAGCTGAGTGAGCACAAATGCCATCAGCCCCTGGGGCCAGCAAGGGCTGGGGAATGGGAGGGAAACCTGTCATGGCCCCTGAAATCAGCCAGAAAGTTTGTTTCCATGAGCTGTGAGTTTCCTGTCCCACTGCAGACATTGTTACTCAAAACCAGGGCTCCCTGGCAGCCACCCCAAGAGTGCCCTGAGCATTTCCTTTGCTTCCCCTTTGCATTCTTTACTCTTCCCTGGTCCAGATTTCTTCCTCTTGCCCATCTCTGTCCCCTCCTCTGCAAACAGCCCAGCTCTGTTTGCCTTTCCTCACTGGCCCCACTCCCCATTTCAGTTCCTGAGCTGGCACCATGGGAACATCCCGTGGGGTGCAGGATCATCCTACAAGTGCTTCAGGAATTGTCTGCAGGGTCCTGCAGTGCCTCGTGCTGCTCCCTTGCCAGAGGCACCACAGGCCAGGGGGGCACATCTGGGCTGGTGTGTCTGGGTGTGGGGCTCCCTGTTCTGGGCAGTGAGGAGGGGCTGGAGAGGCTCTGCAGGACTGACAGGATGGGCTTTGGGGCTGTGTGGAGAAGCTGAGGGACCTGGGCTGCTGGACCTTCTGAAGAGGAGGCCCAGGGCTCATCCTGTAACTGCTCCAAGGGTGGTTTAAGATAATCACGGAATCAGCCAGGCTGGAAAAGACCTTTGAGATCATCACAGCCTTGTCTCCCTGAGCCTCCTTTTCTCCAGGATAAACATCCCCAGCTCCCTCAGCCACTCCTCACAGCACTTGTGTTCCAGACCCCTCACCAGCCTTGTTGCCCTTCTCTGGACACGCTCCAGCCCCTTCATGTCCTTGCTAAATTGGGGTCCCCAGAACTGGACACAGCACTCAAGGTGCTGCCCAGCCAGTGCTGAGCACAGGGGAAGAATCACTGCCCTGGTACTGCTGGCCACACCATTCCTGATCCATAGGATTCCCGGGGGTTGGATGATAGAAATGGTAGGGATGAGGGGGGAAAAAGTGTGATTGATTGTCAGTTATAAAGGATCTTGTTTTTCATACCTATTGAGACTGCATTAGAAGGTGCTGGGAGTCAATATCAATTGAACATTGCTGATATCAACCAATAAACAAGAAGAGAAAACAAGAAAAAATAGCTTTCTCTGCATTTTCTCCAATATAGTATATTCCCTTTTAAAAGACTTCTGAAATCTATCTAATTAACCAGAGAAGAATTGGAAACTGAAATTATTCCCAGGGGCTTATCTTGTTTGGGTATTTTGGACAAATGTTTATGAGGTTTTGTCAATGAATTACTGAATTGAGCAGCTCAAGAAAAAAGAGGCCTCTGGAGCTGTAAAATTCATCATCATCCTCCAAGTGGCTGAGGATCCATGCTCATCACAGCAGGAATGAACAGAAATGAGCACAGCTTTGTGGCTACCCCAGCTCTGGGATGGGCCCTGGGCCTGGAGCAGGAGCAGCTCTGCAGGGCCCCAAGGCCGGGGCTGTTGTGCTGGCCTGGGCAGATGGGATGGCAGCAGGGGCTGCAGAGCTCTCAGGAGCTCAGGGAGAGGGGAGCAGGGCACACAGGGAGCCTCCTTTTGCCTTGGCCAAGCACCTTGCCCATGGCTGGGGCTGAGTCCTGTCTGAGCTGCAGCTGCTGCTGTGCCCTTGCCAGGGGCTGAGGCCGTGGGGCCACTGCCCAGAGCCCCTGGCCTGAGCAGAGCTGTGGGGCCAGAGCCGGCTGGGCTGTGCTGGGGAGAGGCCCTTGGTGCTGCACAGAGCTCAGGGCAGCTGGCACAGCTTGCAGGGAGCTGGGCTGGCCTGAGAGAGCCTGCCAGAGAAAGCAGCAGTGTCCATCTCAGCCTGGCTGAGCGTGCAGGGGCAGGACTCAGCCCAGGCCTTGTGGGGCAGGGCCAGCGCCTGTGGAAGGCATTGGAAACAGGCAAGTGGCCGAGAGAGGAGGCTGCTCTGTGCCCTTGGTGGCATGCACAGAGCAGGGAGGGGGCCCAGCACATTTGTCACCACCAGCCTCTGTCCCCAGGCATTGCCAGCCCTGGCTGCTCAGCCCAGGTTTGCCCTGGGCTGAGTTTGGCTGTGGCCCAGCTCCATCCTCCTGCGGGGCTCAGGGCCTGTTCCTGGCCATGGCCAGCCCTGCCCGGCCTCTCTGCTGGCCCAGAGCCCGGCAGAGCCCGGGGCAGGGCTGTCAGTGCAGGCCCACAGGTGCCAGGGGCTGTGCAGGAGCTGGCAGAGGCTGCCCAGCAGGGAGGCCATGGGGCACAGAGCCCCAGGGCTGCTGTGGGCACCACGGCACAGGGGCCGTTCCCACCCGCAATGCTCCTGTCCTGGGCTGGACCTGCACGGGGCCTGTGCCAGCATGGCTGGGATAACAAACTGAGAACAAAGGCCAGGATCCCAGGCAAACCTCCCAGCAGATCCTTGTGGAGGAGGCCGTTTTGAGTGCCTCCACAGCTCAGGAATCCAACAGGGAGGAGAAGCCACACAGGTCCTGCACAAGGAGAGGGACTTAAACCTCATTGCTTTGGGCCACTCTAGGCTCTTTCTGGGAGTAATTTTGTACCACAGCCCTGGCCTAAGAAGGAAATTCCTTTCTTTTCATAGCAAGTCAGGGCCTCCTGATGTGTTAAAAATCCATCCTTGGTTCCCAGTAATTCCATTGCATCATAGTGGTCTCCCTCATTCCATCAGGCCCAGCATCTTTACAAAATAACCTTGGTTCCATGAGATTCCATTGTATCACAATCCTCCTGGATTCCATGAGGCCCTGCTGTGTCACTATGGTGTCATTGTGCCGTGTGTTTCCATTGTCTCACAATGGTCTGCAGCATTCCATGAGGCCCCGCTGAAAAACAGTGTGCTCTTGAATCCGTGAGTTTCCATTCCATCAAGATGTTCTCTTGCATTCCATAAGGGCCTGTGGTGTCACTAGGTAGCCTTTGTGCCACATTTTTCCATTGTGTCACAACAGTCTCCAGCACACTGTGAGTCTGCAACATGAAACATTGGACATTTGCTTCCACATGATTTCACGGTGTCACAATGGTCTCCTTGCTTCTATGAGGCCCCTGTTTGTAACAATTCAGACTTAGTTCCATGATATTCTATCGCATCACAATGGTCTCCTGGATTCCACGAGTCTCCGCTGTGTTTACAATTGACACTTGTTTCCCCAAGATTCCATGGCATCACTGTGCTCTCCTGTGATTCACGAGGCTGTGCTGTGCCACAATGGACACTTGTTTCCTCCAAGGCTGGAGATGTCCCAGTGGTGCTGGGTTTCCATCAGGTTATGCTTGGTCACAATAGGGCCTTGATTCCATGAAAAGCACCTCTTTGTCAAAATTGACCCTTGGTTCGATTGCATCACAACCTATGTTTCCACCACCTGCTCTGTGTCTCAATGAACACTTGATTCCACAAGGCAATGCCCCAGTGGCACCTGTCACCTTTTTGGCCCCACTATGGCAAAATAAAGCCTTGGTTCCATGAGATTCCACTGTCTCACAATGTTCTCCTTAGTTTCCTGAGAGCCTGATGTGTTCACAATTGACTTTTGGTTCCTTGAGATTCAATTGCATCACAGTGGTCTCCTTGGCTTCATAAAGCCCAGCTTTGTGACAATGATTTGGGGTATTCCATTGCAAAACAATGGTCTCCAACACTCTATAAGGCTGCACCATGAAACAGTGGACTGTTTCATGACTGGAACTTGGTTCTTTGTGAGTCCATTGGGTAAAAATAGTCTCCTGTGTTCCATTAGGCCCGGCTCTGTCACAATGGACACTTATTTGCACAAGCCATGGAAATGTCCCATTGGCACCTGGGTTCCATCAGGCTCTTCTGTCCTGAAAATTTACCTGTTGTTCCAGGACCTTCCATTGCCTCACAATGGTCTCCTTGGTCCCAGGAGGCCCCCCTGTGTCACAATGCAGCTTTGGTTTCTTGAGATTCCCTTGTGTCACAGTGGTCTCCTGTGTTCCATTAGGCTCAGTTGTGTCACAATGGACACTTGGTTCCATGAGCAGTGGCAATATCCCAGTGGCACCTGTGTTCCATGGCACCCTGCTGTGTTACACCTGACAGTTTGTTCCACGGGATTCCATGGAGTCACAATGGTCACTTGGGTTCCATGAGGCCCTGCTGTTTGGATAATTGACACTTGGCTCCATCAGATTCCATTGCATCACAATGTTCTCCTGGGTTCCAAAAGGCCCCGCTGTGTCACAATGGTCCCTTGCTTCCACGAGCCATGGCATGGTCCCACTTGTCCCTGGGTTCCATGAGCCCCAGCTGTGTTCACAATTGACACTTACTTCCATGAGATTCCATTGCATCACAATGGTCCCCACGTTTCTGTGAGGCTGTGCTGTGTCACAATGGAGGCTGGATTCCACAAGAGCAGGCAGTGTCCCAGTGGCACCTGTGTCCTATGAGGCCCACTTGGTCAAAGTAGACCCTTGGATCCATGAGATTCCATGTTGTCCCAATGGTCTGCTGAGTTTCATGAGGCTGTGCTGTGTCACAATGCACACTGAGTTCCACGTGCCCCCGCAATGTCCAAGTGGCACCTGGCTTCCATGAGGCCCCACTGTGTTTGCAGCTGACACTTGGTTTCCCCAAGACTGACTTGTGTCACAGTGGCTCCTGGGTGCCATGAGGCCTTACTGTGTCACAATGGACACTTGCTTCCAGGAGATTCCATTCTTTCACTGTGCTCTCTGAAGTCCCATGAGGCCTTGCCATTCAATAATGGAGCCTTGTTTCCACTAGGCCAAGCAATGTCCCAGAGGCACCTGTGTGCCATGCGGGCCCAGCTGGTCAAAGCAGAGCTTTGGGTTGATGTGGATGAGGGTCCGTAGTGATGCAGAGTCCCCAGGCAGGTGCAAAGGAGAGATGCTTTATTGCAAAAACCAGGCCTTTTAAGCAGTTAGTGAATTATCAGTTACAATGTTTTAAAGCATAACAAACATAATTCATCCAACCACCATACATCATGATGTGAACATGCAATGGTTATGTAACATGTTTTTCTACCCCTAATTCAGCTGAGTCTCTTTCCCACAGTCCTTTTCTACTTAGCTGAAGTATCAGGCCTGAGCCATGATTTTACAAGGCCTTCCTTTTGTAAAGTTTTACTTATCGGTAATAGGTTGACAATTAACTCTTGTTTCCTTGAGATTCCATTGTACCACAATGGTCTCCTTGGTTCCATGAGGTTGCACCATGAAACAGTGGACACTTGAATCCATGAGTTTCCATTCCATCACAATGGTCTTTTGGATTATGTGTTCCCATTGTGAACAATGGTCTCCAGCCTCTTGAGGCTGTGCGTGAAACTGTGGACTTGGTTCCAGAGATTCCATGTTGTACTGTCAGAAAATCCTAAACGCCAGAGGTTTATGTCCAAAAGGAAACAGAGCACACCTTCAACTTTATTTGAATAAAGGAGAGAGTTCACTGGAGCACACGCCCTGGGGTTTTCTCTCTCAGGTTTCAGAGGGCAGCTCCTTTATCCTAAATCCAGGCCGCACGTTGCCCTCTTCCTTTCCCCATTGGCCAGGTACTAGGAAGGTACAGCCTTCCCTGACCCCCCATATCCCCCTTGAACCTGGCATTTCCCTAAGTTCAGAAGTTCAGCCTTGTGCAGGCCCTCTGTCTGTTTCAGGAGCCAAGCTGTCTGGGCCCAGTAACAAACCTGCTGCCCAAAGCCAGAGGAAACCTTACGACCCATTTCAAAGACATTTACACCCTTCCCTTCACCCATCAAATGATTTGTAAAGACACAGCACACATCTTTCCCCTTACACTGCTGTTTCCTCTGTGATGGTGACAGTCTATTAAATCCAGCCTTTGGCCCCTGACCTCTCTGCTGTTGTGGTTCCATGGACAGAGGTTGTTGTCACTTCCTTCCATGGCCAGGCCGGTGTTCAGCCATCTCCAGATAACAGGGCCTCACCTAACGTCACTGTGCCCTGGGAAGATAAAACCATCGCTCCAAATGTCTCCCCTCTCTCTCCTTCTTCCCAGGCATTTGGGCCTACAGTGGGTTTGCTGCTGGGTGACACAGGAAAAAGGAGACCATATTGACACTGATGGGTTATAGAACCAAAACCAAACATCCATTGTGACATTAAAGAACCTCACAGAAACCAAGAGTCCATGGCGACACAACAGGCCTTGTGGAACCAAGGAGTCCAAAGGCCTAAAACTATTCTTGAGTGTTCTGTTTTGGGAACAGAAACTTCCTTGGTGGCAGCTTGGGCTTGGCACATGCTAAGGAAGGTGTCTGTACCCTGGGTCAGACCTCAAGGCACAGCAGGCCAGACCTCCTGAGGAGAGACCCTGTGTCAATATCAATCACAGAACTCTGCAATCAACTCTGCTCTAAAGAGAAATAGTAATAAAAGACATGCTTTTAAAATAGAAACACTTATTTCTAAGAAGCTCTTTGAAATATTTCTCCATAACTGTAGAAAAACTTCCTAATGAACTGCACCAGACCAGAGGGAAATCAAGGCAGAGCCATGGTTTTGTCAGGATTTGCTTGATCCCAATGAGCCCCATGGTGCATTTGGTGTTGAGTCCTTGAACCTCAGGGCCTGAGAGGAGTCCAAGTCAGAAGAAAAACCCAAAATGAGATCCATCCCCAACACAGGCTCCTCATGGACTCCTTGGAGGAGAGAATTGGAGGCCATGATTGAGCAAAAACATCTCAGAGACTCAGAGAGGAAAGGAAAAGGAAAGTACCTTAAAAAACTGAAGTACCTTGAAGCAGTTGAGCCTCACTGAGTGTTGTTACTGAGAAAGGTTCTCAAGAGACTAATTAAAGCAGATAATTGGAGGCCATGATTGCACAAAGCTCTCAGACACTCCAACACAAAAGCAGAACCCAAAGTCCTTGGAAAAACCTGCAGTCCCTGGGAGCATGAAGGAGCCCCCAGGGCCATTCCTGACCAAGGCTCCCCAGGGACTGGTCCCAGCAGATCCCTGAGGCCACTGGGATGTGGGGGGATGCTGAGGGCAGGACAAGGGGTGACAGTGCCCAGCCTTGCTGGGGCTGTGCCAGGAGGCCCCAGTGGCTCAGGACAAGGTGTCTCCTCACAGCCCTTGGTGGCACAGACCCTGCTGTGCCCCAGGGCACCAAGACTTGGCTTCTCTTTGTCCCCACCTGTCATCTCTGCCTCCAGTTCTCTGCTCTGATTGAGGCTTGGGGACACTTTCTCACTTGTGTTTCTCAGTGGGACCCATTAAAACTTCAAGAAACTTTGGAGTTTGATTCTCACTTGGAGTTCTTGAGAGGTTTCCTAACAAGCCATGGCTCTGCCTTGATTTCCCTCAGGTCTAGTGCAGTTCATGAGGAAGTTTTTCAACTCTACTTATGGAGAAATATGTCAAAGAGCTTCTAAGAAGTACGCATTCCTATTTAAAAGACTATTTTTTACTGCTGATCTCTTTGAAGAGAGGTGATTGCAGCATTCTGTGGTTGATATTGATCCAGGGTCTCTCCTCAGGAGGTTTGGCCTGCTCAGAGAATCTGTGCCTTGAGGTCTGACCCAGTGTGGGCAGCCTTGCTCCACATTGCCCAACCTCATCCTGTCTGTCCTCCCTCACTGGGACCTGATTAGGTTGGAGAACTGGCTGCATTGAGAAAAAGAGATGTTTCTCCTTTATTTTTATTTTTATTTTTGAAGCACTCTAAAACTCCTGAGTTTCCCCATTACAAACAGACACACTCCTCAGGTGTATGCCAGCCCAAGATGTCACCAGAAACACTGCAGAGCTGCTCTGGGCCAGCTGTGAGGGTGGATCATCATCCCAACCTGCCCTGGGCCACCACAAGGGGCTGTGGCCATGGACACTGCACTGACCCCACTGCTGGGTTTGGGTGCCACGGCAACCGTGAGAAGTTCAAGTTTCATTGGAAACACTGGGAGGACTGGGACATACTGGGAACACAGGGAACCCTGTGGAAGACACTGGGACATAGTGGGAGTGATACTGGAGTGGACTGGGCCATACTGGGAAACAGTGGGAACTCTGTGGGAGACACTGGGATATGCTGGGTGTGATATTGGGGAGGACTGGGACAACCTGGAAACACGGGGAATGCTGGGGGTGGGGGGAATCTGGGTGGACTGGGATGGACTGTGGGAGTGCACAGAGACACATTATGACATACTGGGACATACTGGGAGTGATACTGGGCAATACTGGGGTGAACTGGGGATACTGTAAGTGAAACTGGGGGATAGTGGGACAAACTGGGAACACTGTGGGGAAGACTGGGGGACATTGGGGTGTACTATGGATGACGCAGGAAGAAACTGGAAGGGAATAGGAATGAACTCAGGTTTATTGGGAGGGACTGGGGTGTACTCAGGGGGCCTGTAGGGGCACTGGGGTTGCACTGGGCTCTGTTGGGGATGAACTGGTCTTTACTGGGAGGGACTGGAGGGGCACTGGAAATGTACTGGGCTGTACTGGTGAATAACTGGGCTGGCCTGGGAGGGACTGGAGGGGTTGAATGGGCTGCTCCTGCCTCCGCCCATCACTTCCCACAGCCAATCAGCGCCGGGGATCAGGGATGCAGGGGCGGTGCCAGGGGTCGGTGCCATCTTTTCTTTTTGCCTACAACTCCCATCATACCCCACAGCCTGATTTAGCCCCATTGGAGCTGGGACTACAACACCCGTCATGCCCCGTGCCCCACAGAACCCCTGGTATCCGCCTTCCACATGTCCCATAAGTGTCCCCCAGACCATCCAGGATTCATAAGTGCCCCATAGCCCATTTGGGACCACCTCAAAAAGAGTCCACAAATCCTCTGAATACTCAAACCTCATAATGCCCATTACAGCCACTTCTGGGAATTCATCTCCTCTCATCCCGGCAGCTTCAGAGTCCCTCACAACACATTCCGCTCCTAAACTCCTGCCATGCCCCACGCCCTAAAGAGCCTGGTCAGAGCTCCCAAGCTCCCGCCAGAGTGCTCCCGAACCATATATGTTCCTCCACAAAGACCTCTAGTCACAGCTCTGATGCAAAGTGCCCCTAAGTGCTTTCCAGTCCCAAAACACCCGACTGAGCCACTTCCGGGACTACAGCTCCCATCATGCTCCACTGTTCCT
>JAREIS010002118.1:0-11694 GCA_030060385.1 Muscicapa striata striata | reverse complement strand
GGCCATTTTCCTCTGAAGAAAACCACACCGTCCCAGTTTCTTAATGGCAGTTTGGAGGAAGCCATTGTCTCTCCAAAAGTAGCCAGGGTTTCTAAGAGGTGGCAGCTTTAGTCTGGGAGAAATCCTGATCCTTTTGGAATTTTAGCTGTCAGACTTCCACACTGTGGGCAAGGGCCCTGGACATGAACAATGGCAATATTCCCTCTGAAAAACCACACCCTCCCAGTTTCTTATTCCCATTTTGGAGGAAGATACAGTCTCTTCAAAAGTATTCAAAATTCTAACAGGTGGCAGCTTTAGTCTGGGAGAAATCCAGACCCTTTCAGGTTTATACCCGTCAGACGCGCAGTCTCAGGCCAAGGACTTGGACACGTACATTGGCCATTTTCCCTCTGAAAAAAACTACGCCCTCACAGTTTCTTCATGGCAGTTTGGAGGAAGACATTGTCTCTCCAAAAGTAGCCAGGCTTCTAACAGCTGGCATCTAAAGTAGGGGAGAAATCCTGATCCTTTCGGAATTTTAGCAGGCTGAAGCCCAGTTTCAGGACCATGCCTCTGCATGCAAAAAGAGCCTATTTCTCTGTGAAATAAAGATCACTTAACCACTTTTGTAATACCCATTTAGAGGAGGCTTTTGGCACTCCATGTACAGCCAGGCTTCTCAGTGGTGGCATCTTTAGTCTTGGAGAAATCCTGACCCCTTCGGAATTTGAGCTGTCAGACGCCCAGTCTCAGGGCAATTGCCCTGGATAAAAACATTTGCTATTTTCCCTCTGAAAAAAACCACACCCTCCCAGTTTCTTAATGGCCATTTTGAGGAAGACATTGTATCTCCAAAAGTAGCCAGGATTCTAAGTGGTTGCATCTTTAGTCAGGGAGAAATCCCGATCCTTTTGGGTATTAGCTGTCAGACGCCCAGTCTCAGGCCATTGCCCTGGATACGAACATTGGCCACTTATCCTCTAAAAAAACCCACACTCTCCCAGTTTGTTAATACCAGTTTGGAGGTAGTGTTGGTCTCTCCAAACGTAGCCAGGCTTCTAATTGCTGGCATCTTTAGTCTGGCAGAAATCCTGATCTGTTCAGAATTTTAGCTGTCAGACACCCAGTCTCAGGCCA
The DNA here is from genome assembly GCA_030060385.1 of Muscicapa striata striata. NCBI lineage: Eukaryota > Metazoa > Chordata > Aves > Passeriformes > Muscicapidae > Muscicapa > Muscicapa striata. The sequence goes on along the minus strand of JAREIS010002118.1, from coordinate 10,575 downwards.
AGGCCGCAGGATATGAATATTTGCAATTTTCCCTGTGAAGAAAACCACAACCTCCCAGTTTCTTAATGGCCGCTTTGAGGAAGACATTCTATCTCCAAAAGTAGCCAGGATTGTAAGTTGTGGCATCTTTAGTCTGGGAGAAATCCTGACCCTTTCGGACTTTTAGCTGTCAGAGGCCCAGTCTCAGGCCCATTGCCATGGATACGAACAGTGGCCATTTTCCTCTGAAGAAAACCACACCGTCCCAGTTTCTTAATGGCAGTTTGGAGGAAGCCATTGTCTCTCCAAAAGTAGCCAGGGTTTCTAAGAGGTGGCAGCTTTAGTCTGGGAGAAATCCTGATCCTTTTGGAATTTTAGCTGTCAGACTTCCACACTGTGGGCATGGGCCCTGGACATGTACATTGGCCATTTTCCTTTCGAAAAAACCACACCCTCCCAGTTTCTTATTCCCATTTTGGAGGAAGATACAGTCTCTTCAAAAGTATTCAAAATTCTAACAGGTGGCAGCTTTAGTCTGGGAGAAATCCTGACCCTTTCAGGTTTATACCCGTCAGACGCGCAGTCTCAGGCCAAGGTCTTGGACACGATATTGGCCATTTTCCTCTGAAAACTACGCCTCCCAGTTTCTTAATGGCAGTTTGGAGGAAGACATTGTCTCTCCAAAAGCAGCCAGGCTTCTAACAGCTGGCATCTAAAGTAGGGAGAAATCCTGATCCTTTCGGAATTTTAGCAGGCTGAAGCCCAGTTTCAGGACCATGCCTCTGCATGCAAAGAAGAGCCTATTTCTCTGTGAAATAAAGATCACTTAACCACTTTTGTAATACCCATTTAGAGGAGGTTATTGGCACTCCATGAACAGCCAGGGTTCTCAGTGGTGGCATCTTTAGTCTAGGAGAAATCCTGACCCTTTCGGAATTTGAGCTGTCAGACGCCCAGTCTCAGGGCAATTGCCCTGGATACGAACACTGGCTATTTTCCCTCTGAAAAAACCACACCCTCCCAGTTTCTTAATGGCCATTTTGAGGAAGACATTGTATCTCCAAAAGTAGCCAGGATTCTAAGTGGTTGCATTTTTAGTCAGGAGAAATCCCGATCCTTTTGGGTATTAGCTGTCAGACGCCCAGTCTCAGGCCATTGCCCTGATACGAACATTGGCCACTTATCCTCTAAAAAACCCACACTCTCCCAGTTTGTTAATACCAGTTTGTAGGTAGTGTTGGTCTCTCCAAACGTAGCCAGGCTTCTAATTGCTGGCATCTTTAGTCTGGCAGAAATCCTGATCTGTTCAGAATTTTAGCTGTCAGACACCCAGTCTCAGGCCAAGGCCGCAGGATATGAATATTTGCAATTTTCCCTGTGAAGAAAACCACAACCTCCCAGTTTCTTAATGGCCGTTTTGAGGAAGACATTCTATCTCCAAAAGTAGCCAGGATTGTAAGTTGTGGCATCTTTAGTCTGGGAGAAATCCTGACCCTTTCGGACTTTTAGCTGTCAGAGGCCCAGTCTCAGGCCCATTGCCATGGATACGAACAGTGGCCATTTTCCTCTGAAGAAACCACACCGTCCCAGTTTCTTAATGGCAGTTTGGAGGAAGCCATTGTCTCTCCAAAAGTAGCCAGGGTTTCTAAGAGGTGGCAGCTTTAGTCTGGGAGAAATCCTGATCCTTTTGGAATTTTAGCTGTCAGACTTCCACACTGTGGGCAAGGGCCCTGGACATGAACAATGGCAATATTCCCTCTGAAAAAAACCACACCCTCCCAGTTTCTTATTCCCATTTTGGAGGAAGATACAGTCTCTTCAAAAGTATTCAAAATTCTAACAGGTGGCAGCTTTAGTCTGTGAGAAATTCAGACCCTTTCAGGTTTATACCCGTCAGACGCGCAGTCTCAGGCCAAGGACTTGGACACGTACATTGGCCATTTTCCCTCTGAAAAACTATGCCCTCCCAGTTTCTTAGAAATCGATCCTTTGGGTATTAGCTGTCAGACTTCCACACTGTGGGCAATTGCCCTGGACATGTACACTGGCCATTTTCCTCCGAAAAAACCACACCTCCCGGTTTCTTAATACCACCTTGGAGGTAGTGTTGGTCTCTCCAAAAGTAGCCAGGCTTCTAACTGCTGGCATCTTTAGACTGGGAGAAATCCTGATCATTTCGGAATTTTAGCTGTCAGATGCTCAATCTCTGGTCAAGGGCCCAGGATAAGAACAATGGCAATATTCCCTCTGAAAAAAACACACCCTCCCAGTTTCTTATTCCCATTTTGGAGGAAGATACAGTCTCTTCAAAAGTATTCAGGATTCTAACAGGTGGCAGCTTTAGTCTGGGAGAAATCCAGACCCTTTCAGGTTTATACCCGTCAGACGCGCAGTCTCAGGCCAAGGTCTTGGACACGTATATTGGCCATTTTCCCTCTGAAAAAAACTACGCCCTCCCAGTTTCTTAATGGCAGTTTGGAGGAAGACATTGTCTCTCAAAAGCAGCCAGGCTTCTAACAGCTGGCATCTAAAGTAGGAGAAATCCTGATCCTTTCGGAATTTTAGCAGGCCGAAGCCCAGTTTCAGGACCATGCCCCTGCATGCAAAGAAGAGCCTATTTCTCTGTGAAATAAAGATCACTTAACCACTTTTGTAATACCCATTTAGAGGAGGTTATTGGCACTCCATGAACAGCCAGGGTTCTCACTGGTGGCATCTTTAGTCTAGGAGAAATCCTGACCCTTTCGGAATTTGAGCTGTCAGACGCCCAGTCTCAGGGCAATTGCCCTTGATACGAACATTGGCTATTTTCCCGCTGAAAAAAACCACACCCTCCCAGTTTCTTAATGGCCATTTTGAGGAAGACATTGTATCTCCAAAAGTAGCCAGGATTCTAAGTGGTTGCATCTTTAGTCAGGGAGAAATCCCGATCCTTTCGGGTATTAGCTGTCAGACGCCCAGTCTCAGGCCAATTGCCCTGGATACGAACATTGGCCACTTATCCTCTAAAAACCCCACATCTTCCCAGTTTCTTAATACCAGTTTTGAGGTAGTGGTGATCTTTGCAAAACTACCCGGCCTTCTATCTGCTGGCATATTTAGTCTGGAGAAATCCTGATCCTTTCGGAATTTTAGCAGGCCGAAGCCCTGTCTCAGGCCAATGGCCCTGCATGCAAAGAAGCGCCTATTTCTCTGTGAAATAAAGATCACGTAACCACTTTTGTAATATCCATTTAGAGGAGGCTTTTGGCACTCCATGTACAGCCAGGCTTCTCAGTGGTGGCATCTTTAGTCTTGGAGAAATCCTGACCCCTTCGGAATTTGAGCTGTCAGACGCCCAGTCTCAGGGCAATGCCCTGGATACGAACATTGGCTATTTTCCTCTGAAAAAAACCATTCCCCTCCCAGTTTCTTAATGGCCATTTTGAGGAAGACATTGTATCTCCAAAAGTAGTCAGGATTCTAAGCGGTTGCATTTTTAGTCAGGGAGAAATCCCGATCCTTTCAGATATTAGCTGTCAGACGCCCAGTCTCAGGCCAATTGCCCTGGATACGAACAGTGGCCACTTTCCCTCTGAAGAAAACCACACCGTCCCAGTTTCTTAAAGGCAGTTTGGAGGAAGACATTGTCTCTCCAAAAGTAGCCAGGTTTCTAAGAGGTGGCAGCTTTAGTCTGGGAGAAATCCTGATCCTTTTGGAATTTTAGCTGTCAGACTTCCACACTGTGGGCAATTGCCCTGGACATGTACAATGGCCATTTTCCCTCCGAAAAAAACCACACCCTCCCGGTTTCTTAATACCACCTTGGAGGTAGTGTTGGTCTCTCCAAAAGTAGCCAGGCTTCTAACTGCTGGCATCTTTAGACTGGGAGAAATCCTGATCATTTCGGAATTTTAGCTGTGAGACGCTCAATCTCAGGTCAAGGGCCCGGGATATGAACAATGGCAATATTCCCTCTGAAAAAAACCACACCCTCCCAGTTTCTTATTCCCATTTTGGAGGAAGATACAGTCTCTTCAAAAGTATTCAAGATTCTAACAGGTGGCAGCTTTAGTCTGGGAGAAATCCTGACCCTTTCAGGTTTATACCCATCAGACGCGCAGTCTCAGGCCAAGGACTTGGACACGTATATTGGCCATTTTCCCTCTGAAAAAAACTACGCCCTCCCAGTTTCTTAATGGCAGTTTGGAGGAAGCCATTGTCTCTCCAAAAGTAGCCAGGCTTCTAACAGCTGGCATCTAAAGTAGGGGAGAAATCCTGATCCTTTCGGAATTTTAGCAGGCCGAAGCCCAGTTTCAGGACCATGCCTCTGCATGCAAAAAGAGCCTATTTCTCTGTGAAATAAAGATCACTTAACCACTTTTGTAATACCCATTTAGAGGAGGTTATTGGCACTCCATGAACAGCCAGGCTTCTCAGTGGTGGCATCTTTAGTCTAGGAGAAATCCTGACCCCTTCGGAATTTGAGCTGTCAGACGCCCAGTCTCAGGGCAATTGCCCTGGATAAAAACATTGGCTATTTTCCCTCTGAAAAAAACCACACCCTCCCAGTTTCTTAATGGCCATTTTGAGGAAGACATTGTATCTCCAAAAGTAGCCAGGATTCTAAGTGGTTGCATCTTTAGTCAGGGAGAAATCCCGATCCTTTTGGGTATTAGCTGTCAGACGCCCAGTCTCAGGCCAATTGCCCTGGATACGAACATTGGCCACTTATCCTCTAAAAAATCCCACACTCTCCCAGTTTGTTAATACCAGTTTGTAGGTAGTGTTGGTCTCTCCAAACGTAGCCAGGCTTCTAATTGCTGGCATCTTTAGTCTGGCAGAAATCCTGATCTGTTCAGAATTTTAGCTGTCAGACACCCAGTCTCAGGCCAAGGCCGCAGGATATGAATATTTGCAATTTTCCCTGTGAAGAAAACCACAACCTCCCAGTTTCTTAATGGCCGTTTTGAGGAAGACATTCTATCTCCAAAAGTAGCCAGGCTTCTCAGTGGTGGCATCTTTAGTCTTGGAGAAATCCTGACCCCTTCGGAATTTGAGCTGTCAGACGCCCAGTCTCAGGCCAATTGCCCTGGATACGAACATTGGCCACTTTCCCTCTGAAGAAAACCACACCGTCCCAGTTTCTTAATGGCAGTTTGGAGGAAGACATTGTCTCTCCAAAAGCAGCCAGGCTTCTAACAGCTGGCATCTAAAGTAGGGGAGAAATCCTGATCCTTTCGGAATTTTAGCAGGCTGAAGCCCAGTTTCAGGACCATGCCTCTGCATGCAAAAAGAGCCTATTTCTCTGTGAAATAAAGATCACTTAACCACTTTTGTAATACCCATTTAGAGGAGGTTATTGGCACTCCATGAACAGCCAGGGTTCTCAGTGGTGGCATCTTTAGTCTGGCAGAAATCCTGATCTGTTCAGAATTTTAGCTGTCAGACACCCAGTCTCAGGCCAAGGCCGCAGGATATGAATATTTGCAATTTTCCCTGTGAAGAAAACCACAACCTCCCAGTTTCTTAATGGCCGTTTTGAGGAAGACATTCTATCTCCAAAAGTAGCCAGGATTGTAAGTTGTGGCATCTTTAGTCTGGGAGAAATCCTGACCCTTTCGGACTTTTAGCTGTCAGAGGCCCAGGCTCAGGTCCATTGCCATGGATACGAACAGTGGCCATTTTCCCTCTGAAGAAAACCACACCGTCCCAGTTTATTAATGGCAGTTTGGAGGAAGCCATTGTCTCTCCAAAAGTAGCCAGGGTTTCTAAGAGGTGGCAGCTTTAGTCTGGGAGAAATCCTGATCCTTTTGGAATTTTAGCTGTCAGACTTCCACACTGTGGGCAAGGGCCCTGGACATGAACAATGGCAATATTCCCTCTGAAAAAAACCACACCCTCCCAGTTTCTTATTCCCATTTTGGAGGAAGATACAGTCTCTTCAAAAGTATTCAGGATTCTAACAGGTGGCAGCTTTAGTCTGGGAGAAATCCAGACCCTTTCAGGTTTCTACCCGTCAGACGCGCAGTCTCAGGCCAAGGACTTGGACACGTACATTGGCCATTTTCCCTCTGAAAAAACTATGCCCTCCCAGTTTCTTAATGGCAGTTTGGAGGAAGACATTGTCTCTCCAAAAGCAGCCAGGCTTCTAACAGCTGGCATCTAAAGTAGGGGAGAAATCCTGATCCTTTCGAATTTTAGCAGGCTGAAGCCCAGTTTCAGGACCATGCCTCTGCATGCAAAGAAGAGCCTAGTTCTCTGTGAAATAAAGATCACTTAACCACTTTTGTAAAACCCATTTAGAGGAGGTTATTGGCACTCCATGAACAGCCAGGGTTCTCAGTGGTGGCATCTTTAGTCTAGGAGAAATCCTGACCCTTTCGGAATTTGAGCTGTCAGACGCCCAGTCTCAGGGCAATTGCCCTGGATACGAACATTGGCTATTTTCCTCTAAAAAAACCACACCCTCCCAGTTTCTTAATGGCCATTTTGAGGAAGACATTGTATCTCCAAAAGTAGCCAGGATTCTAAGTGGTTGCATCTTTAGTCAGGAGAAATCCCGATCCTTTCGGGTATTAGCTGCCAGACGCCCAGTCTCAGGCCAATTGCCCTGGATACGAACATTGGCCACTTATCCTCTAAAACCCCACACATCTTCCCAGTTTCTTAATACCAGTTTTGAGGTAGTGGTGATCTTTGCAAAACTACCCGGCCTTCTATCTGCTGGCATATTTAGTCTGGAGAAATCCTGATCCTTTCGGGTATTAGCTGCCAGACGCCCAGTCTCAGGCCATTGCCCTGGATACGAACATTGGCCACTTATCCTCTAAAAAAACCCACACTCTCCCAGTTTGTTAATACCAGTTTGTAGGTAGTGTTGGTCTCTCCAAACGTAGCCAGGCTTCTAATTGCTGGCATCTTTAGTCTGGCAGAAATCCTGATCTGTTCAGAATTTTAGCTGTCAGACACCCAGTCTCAGGCCAAGGCCGCAGGATATGAATATTTGCAATTTTCCCTGTGAAGAAAACCACAACCTCCCAGTTTCTTAATGGCCGTTTTGAGGAAGACATTCTATCTCCAAAAGTAGCCAGGATTGTAAGTTGTGGCATCTTTAGTCTGGGAGAAATCCTGACCCTTTCGGACTTTTAGCTGTCAGAGGCCCAGTCTCAGGCCCATTGCCATGGATACGAACAGTGGCCATTTTCCCTCTGAAGAAAACCACACCGTCCCAGTTTCTTAATGGCAGTTTGGAGGAAGCCATTGTCTCTCCAAAAGTAGCCAGGGTTTCTAAGAGGTGGCAGCTTTAGTCTGGGAGAAATCCTGATCCTTTTGGAATTTTAGCTGTCAGACTTCCACACTGTGGGCAAGGGCCCTGGACATGAACAATGGCAATATTCCCTCTGAAAAAAACCACACCCTCCCAGTTTCTTATTCCCATTTTGGAGGAAGATACAGTCTCTTCAAAAGTATTCAAAATTCTAACAGGTGGCAGCTTTAGTCTGTGAGAAATTCAGACCCTTTCAGGTTTATACCCGTCAGACGCGCAGTCTCAGGCCAAGGACTTGGACACGTACATTGGCCATTTTCCCTCTGAAAAAAACTATGCCCTCCCAGTTTCTTAATGGCAGTTTGGAGGAAGCCATTGTCTCTCCAAAAGTAGCCAGGCTTCTAACAGCTGGCATCTAAAGTAGGGGAGAAATCCTGATCCTTTCGGAATTTTAGCAGGCTGAAGCCCAGTTTCAGGACCATGCCTCTGCATGCAAAAAGAGCCTATTTCTCTGTGAAATAAAGATCACTTAACCACTTTTGTAATACCCATTTAGAGGAGGCTTTTGGCACTCCATGTACAGCCAGGCTTCTCAGTGGTGGCATCTTTAGTCTTGGAGAAATCCTGACCCCTTCGGAATTTGAGCTGTCAGACGCCCAGTCTCAGGGCAATTGCCCTGGATAAAAACATTTGCTATTTTCCCTCTGAAAAAAACCACACCCTCCCAGTTTCTTAATGGCCATTTTGAGGAAGACATTGTATCTCCAAAAGTAGCCAGGATTCTAAGTGGTTGCATCTTTAGTCAGGGAGAAATCCCGATCCTTTGGGTATTAGCTGTCAGACGCCCAGTCTCAGGCCACCGACCTTTCGGGTTTATACCTGCAGACGCTCAGTCTCGGGCCCAAAGCTTGGACACGACATTGGCCATTTTCCTCTGAAAACCTACCCCCAGTTTCTTAATGCAGTTTGGAGGAAGATGTGTCTTTTCAAAAGTACCAGGCCTTCTACGCTGGCATTTAGTCGGAGAAATCCTGATCCTTTCGGAATTTTAGCAGGCCAAGCCCAGTTTCAGGACCATGCCTCCATAAAGAAGAGCCTATTTCTCTGTGAAATAAAGATCACATCACTTTTGTAATACTCATTTAGAGGAGGTTATTGGCACTCCATGAACAGCCAGGGTTCTCAGTGGTGGCATCTTTAGTCTTGATAAATCCTGACCTGGAATTTGAGCTGTCAGGACGCTTCAGTCTCAGGGCAATTGCCCTGATACTTAACACTGGCTATTTTCCTCTGAAAAACCACACCCCTCCCAGTTTCTAATGGCCATTTTTGAGGAAGACATTGTATCTCCAAAGTAGCCAGGATTCTAAGTGGCTGCATCTTTTAGTCAGGAGAAATCCTGATCTTTGGGTATAGCTGTCAGATCGCCCAGTCTCAGCTCTGCCTTGGATACGAACATTGGCCACTTATCCTCTAAAAACCTCCACACTCTCCCAGTTTGTTAATACCAGTTTGTAGGTAGTGTTGGTCTCTCCAACGTAGCCAGGCTTCTAATTGCTGGCATCTTTAGTCTGGCAGAAATCTTGATCTGTTCAGAATTTTAGCTGTCAGACACTCCAGTCTCAGGCCAAGGCCGCAGGGATATGAATATTTGCAATTTTCCCTGTGAAGAAAACCACAACCTCCCAGTTTAATGGCTGGGTTTTGAGGAAGACATTCCCATTCCAAAAGTAGCCAGGATTGTGTTGTGGCATCTTTTAGTCTGGGAGAAAATCTGACCTTGGACTTTTAGCTGTCAGAGGCCCAGCCTCAGGCCCATTGCTGCTGGATATGAACAGTGGCCATTTTCCTCTGAAGAAAACCACACCCTCCCAGTTTCTTAATGGCAGTTTGGAGGAAGCCATTGTCTCTCCAAAAGTAGCCAGGGTTTCTAAGAGGTGGCAGCTTTAGTCTGGGAGAAATCCTGATCCTTTTTGGAATTTTAGCTGTCAGACTTCCACACTGTGGGCAAGGGCCCTGGACATGAACAATGGCAATATTCCCCTGAAAAACCACACCCTCCCAGTTTCTTATTCCCATTTTGGAGGAAGATACAGTCTCTTCCAAAGTATTCAAAATTCAACAGGTGGCAGCTTTAGTCTGTGAGAAATCCAGACCCTTTCAGGTTTATACCCGTCAGACGCGCAGTCTCAGGCCAAGGACTTGGACACGTACATTGGCCATTTTCCTCTGAAAACTATGCCCTCCCAGTTTCTTAATGGCAGTTTGGAGGAAGACATTGTCTTCAAAAGTAGCCAGGCTTCTAACAGCTGGCATCTAAAGTAGGGAGAAATCCTGATCCTTTCTGGAATTTTAGCAGGCTGAAGCCCAGTTTCAGGACCATGCCTCTGCATGCAAAAAGAGCCTATTTCTCTCTGTGAAATAAAGATCACTTAACCACTTTTGTAATACCCATTTAGAGGAGGCTTTTGGCCTCCATGTACAGCCAGGCTTCTCAGTGGTGGCATCTTTAGTCTTGGAGAAATCCTGACCTTCGAATTTGAGCTGTCAGTGCAGCGGTCTCAGGGCAGTGCCCTGGATAAAAACATTTGCTATTTTCCTGAAACCACCTCCATTAATGGCCATTTGAGGAAGCATTTATTCCAAGTAGCAGATTCTTTGCTTAGTGAGATCCCACTTGTAAGCGTCAGCATGGCCCGAAACATGCACTTATCTCAAATTCCCAGTTTAAACCAGTTAGTAGTGTTCTCGGCTTCTATTCTGATTTATCTGAAACGCTTGTTAGGCGTCTCAGCCAGCGCAGAAAGCTTCTGGAAAAACACCATTTAATCTTGAGGAGGTTCCAGTGCCAGTTTGTGTATCTTTGTCTGGACCTTCGTCCCTCTGAAACCACACCTCCCAGTTTCTTAATGGCCATTTTAGGAAGACATTGTATCTCCAAAAGTAGCCAGGATTCTAAGTGGTTGCATCTTTAGTCAGAGAAATCCCATCCTTTGGGTATTAGCTGTCAGACCAGTCTCAGGCCATTTCCTGAAAACATGGCCACTTTCCTCTAAAACCACACTCTCAGTTTGTTATACCAGTTTGAGGTAGCGTGGTCTTCAAACGTAGCCAGGCTTCTAATTCTGGCATCTTTAGTCTGGAGAAATCCTGATCTGTTCAGAATTTTAGCTGTCAGACCCATCTCAGGCAAGGCCATATCTCTAAAAAATCGCATTTTCCCTTAAGATAGACAACCATCCCATTTCTTAATGCCTTGAGGAGACTTCTACAAAAGTGGCCAGGTTGTAAAGTCTGCATCTTTAGTCTGGGAGAAATCTGACCTGGCTTAGTCAGAGGCCAGTCTC
>JAREIS010002116.1:0-32392 GCA_030060385.1 Muscicapa striata striata | reverse complement strand
AAGAAAGGACTACAAACTGACTTTTTCTTCTGTTTTTCGTCGGTAATTTTAATAATTACTGTTGTTTTCTACTTGTGCTGTGAGTTAGAGTAGTAAAGAGCTGTTACTTTTACCTCCTTATCTCCGCCTTGAGTCCTTGATTTGAAACAATTATAACACTCGGAGGGGGTGACATTGATTTCTCTATTTCAAGGGGAACTTCTGCCGTTTTTGGCAGAACTCTGTCCTAAAACCAGGACAGATTTTGGCGCCCAACGTGGGGCTGAGGGCATTAAAAGGCGAGTTAAGAGAGGAGTAGCAGCTCTTAAGCAGCAACATGTTGTCTAGTTTAATCTGGTTTGGGCTCCACGTGGTCACAGATATTTCTCTCCCATTTGCAAGCCCTTTTTTTGAATATGGGCCCCCTCACCAAATTTATTGTAGCTATGATCCGATTTGTGTTTTGGATTGATTTTGTCAGGAATTCATGGGTTTTTAGTTTTTCTGGAAATTTGCCACATGGATCCTGAGCTATCGTACTCTAACTGCGTGTTTCTGGGGTTATTTCAACAATGGTACTTACTGTGAGGCAATGAATGCAAGGGAAATTTTCTCCCAACCTGTCACCCAGTTTTTTGAGGCTACCCACCAGTTTTCAAGGATTTCAGATTTGCTTTAATTGCTAGTATTATTATTCCGTGGCTGGTGTTGCTGATGGGCCTGCTTTACTTAGCATTCAGAAACAAGGGAATACTGGCTTGGATAACAACCATGAAACATGTTGCCCCAGAGCCTGCCCCTGTCCCAGAGACTAGAGATGCTGCCCCAGAGCCTGGTGTTGACCCACAGCCCACTGCAGAAATGAACCAGCCAGAGTGGGTGGGGTTCTAGTGAAGGAGATACGGGACATGGGCCAGGTGTTGAAGGAGCACCTTTCCCCAGCTAGTGAGAAACCCTCCCCTGCCCTAAAGAGGGAGAGTCTGATGGTGCTGCAGTGGAACCCGTAGATGTTACATCTGTCCAGGTTCCAGCTGGATCACAGGGGCAGCCACAGCCAGCAGCAGTTGCCCCTGTGGAAACTCGGAAATCTAAGATTAAAACAAAGCACCTAGATAGTGGGGATCAGCCAGGAGGGTCCTCACAGTCAGCAAGGGAGCCAGAGGTTGAGATTGTCACCGAGTCTCTCTCATATGACACTCTCCGTAACCTGCGAAAAGACATTGTGCGACGGGGCCGTGAGCCTTTTACAACCTGGTTACTTCGTGTCTGGGACCTTATGGGGAGAGGTGTACAACTGGATGGCACTGAGGCCAGGAATTTGGGATCCTTGTCCCAGGACTCAGGTGTGGACCAGACATTCGTAAGGGAGCAAGGCCTCCTTTCCCTTTGGGAACGGCTTCTAATGAGTGTGAGAGAGAAGTTTATCCACAAAGAGAGAATGCAGGAGCACCACCATAGAATGCGCTGGAAGACCATTGATGAAGGGATCCAGCAGCTGAGGAAGTGGCAGTATTAGAGGTACTCTTTGGGATGGATGGACAGCATGACAATGACCCTGACAAGGTCAGGTGCACAGGGCAGATGTTGTGGGATCTGGCAACCCTGGGGCCACCTGAATTTGCTACCTACATTGCACTGATTAGGGCTGATGACCACCGAGAGACAGTAGGTTCTGTTGCCAGCAAGCTCAGAAATTTTGACAGTATGATTAATGGCCCAGTGCAGGCCAAGGTCTCTGCTGTGGCCAGGGACCTCCAACAGGTCCAAGAGGAGATGAAGGGGATGAGAGGGTTTAAAGGAGAGGTGAGGGAGATTATAAGGGAGGAGATAAGGAAGATCAATGCAGCACCAGTACGAGTCACAGGCCCCAAATCTCACACCAACGCCCCCAGCTAGGGACAGAGGATACTCCTCACAAACTGACCTGTGGTTCTTCCTGCGAGACCATGGGGAAGACATGGAAAAATGGGATGGGAAGCCCACTTCTGTCCTGGCAGCACGGGTGCGTCAGCTCAGGAGGGAAATGCCAACCCGAGGGAACCGCGCTAAAATGAAGGTAGCCTCGACCTCCCACAACCAAGGTGCAGGGTACTACAGAAGGGAGGATGATCTGTCAAATCCCCTGGAAGGGACCTCCACTATGTATGCCCAGGAAGGAAATAATAACCAGGGCTAGAGGGGCCCTGCCTCTAGCCAGGGAGAGGCATGGGATAACAGGATCTACTGGGTAGTGTGGGTGCGATGGCCTGGCACATCAAAGCCACAGAAACATAGAATGTTAGTTGATACTGGTTCAGAATGCACCCTGATACCATCAGAACATGTGGGGAAGGTACCTGTTTCCATTGTTGGGGTGACAGGGGGATCACAGGAATTTACTTTGCTGGAAGCTGAGATTAGCCTGACAGGGAAGGGGTGGCAGAAACATCCGATTGTAACTGGCCCAGGGGCACCGTGCATTCTAGGCATAGACTTCCTCAGGAATGGCTACTACAAAGATCCAAGGGGATTCAGGTGGGCTTTTGGAATAGCTGCTCTATCGGCAGAGAGTATTAAGCAGTTGAACACCTTGCCTGGACTGTCAGAAAATCCATCTGCAGTGGGACTCCTGAAAGTGACAGAGCAACAGGTACCAATTGCCACCATGACAGTGCACCGCCGGCAGTACCGGACAAATCGAGATGCTGTGATCCCCATCCACAAGATGATCCGTGAGCTGGAGAGCCAAGGGGTGGTGAGCAAAACCCACTCACCCTTCAACAGTCCCATCTGGCCCGTGCGCAAGTCTGAGGGGGAATGGAGATTGACTGTGGACTATCGTGCCTTGAATGAAGTGACTCCACCGCTGAGCGCAGCCGTGCCGGACATGCTGGAGCTGCAGTACGAGCTGGAGTCCAAGGCAGCGAAGTGGTATGCTACCATTGACATTGCCAATGCATTTTCTCCATTCCTTTGGTAGCAGAGTGCAGGCCTCAGTTTGCTTTCACCTGGAGGGGTGTGCAGTACACCTGGAACCGACTGCCCCAGGGGTGGAAACACAGCCCCACCATCTGCCACGGGCTGATCCAGGCTGCACTGGAAAAGGGTGAGGCCCCAGAACATTTGCAATACATTGATGACATCATTGTGTGGGGGAACACAGCAACAGAGGTCTTTGAGAAGGGAGAGAAAATCATCCAGATTTTGCTGGAAGCTGGCTTTGCCATCAAGAAAAGCAAAGTCAAAGGACCTGCTCGAGAGATCCAGTTCCTGGGAGTGAAGTGGCAAGACGGACGGCGCCAGGTCCCCACTGAGGTCATCAATAAGATCACTGCAATGTCAGCACCAACAAGCAAGAAGGAAACACAAGCTTTCCTAGGTGCCATAGGCTTTTGGAGAATGCATATCCCTGAATACAGCCAGATTGTGAGCCCTCTCTACCTGGTCACCCGCAAGAAGAATGATTTCCACTGGGGCCCTGAACAGCAGCAAGCCTTCGCCCAGATCAAGCAGGAGATCGCTCATGCTGTAGCCCTTGGCCCAGTCAGGACAGGACCAGAGGTAAAGAATGTTCTCTACTCTGCAGCCGGGAACCATGGTCTGTCCTGGAGCCTTTGGCAGAAGGTGCCTGGTGAAACTCGAGGCCGACCCCTGGGATTCTGGAGCAGAGGTTACAGAGGTTCTGAAGCCAATTACACTCCGACGGAGAAGGAAATCTTGGCTGCCTATGAAGGAGTTCAAGCTGCCTCAGAGGTAATTGGGACAGAAGCACAACTTCTCCTGGCACCCCGACTGCCAGTGCTGGGGTGGATGTTCAAAGGAAAGGTTCCTTCTACCCACCATGCCACCGACGCCACATGGAGCAAGTGGATTGCCCTCATCACGCAGCGCGCCCGCATTGGTAACCCAAATCGCCCTGGGATTTTGGAGATAATTACAAACTGGCCAGAAGGTGAAGACTTTGGTCTCGCCGAGGAGGAGGAGCAGAAGCAAGTGACCGGAGCTGAAGAAGCCCCACCGTACAACCAGCTGCCAGCAAATGAAACGTGCTACGCTCTTTTCACCGACGGTTCCTGTCGCATCGTGGGAATGAATCGGAAGTGGAAAGCAGCCGTATGGAGCCCCACACGACAGGTTGCACAAGCTACCGAAGGAGAAGGTGGATCAAGCCAACTTGCTGAACTCAAAGCTGTTCAGCTGGCCTTGGACATTGCTGAGAGAGAGAAATGGCCAAAGCTCTACCTCTACACTGATTCATGGATGGTAGCCAATGCTCTGTGGGGCTGGCTGGAAAGGTGGAAAAAGGCTGACTGGCAACGTAGAGGAAAGCCAATCTGGGCTGCTGATGAGTGGAAAGACATTGCCACTGGATAGAGAAGCTACCTGTGAAAGTCCGCCATGTGGATGCCCATGTTCCCAAGAGTCGGGCTAGTGAAGAACACCGGCACAACGAGCGGGTAGATCAGGCTGCACAGATAGAGGTGTCAAAGATAGACTTAGATTGGGAACACAAGGGAGAATTGTTCCTGGCTCGATGGGCCCATGATGCCTCAGGTCATCAGGGCAGAGACGCCACCTATAAGTGGGCACGAGACCGAGGTGGATCTAACCATGGACAGTATTTCCCAGGTTATCCATGACTGTGAGACGTGTGCTGCCATCAAGCAAGCCAAGCGGGTGAAGCCCCTTTGGTATGGTGGGCGATGGTCCAAATACAAGTACGGAGAGGCCTGGCAGATTGACTACATCACACTGCCTCAGACCCGCCAAGGCAAGCGCTACGTCCTGACCATGGTGGAAGCCACCACCGGGTGGTTGGAGACCTACCCTGTGCCCCACGCTACTGCTAGGAACACCATCCTAGGCCTGGAAAACAAGTCCTTTGGAGACATGGTACCCCTGAGAGAATTGAGTCAGACAATGGGACTCATTTCAAAAATAGCCTTGTTAGCACCTGGGCTAAAGAACATGGCATTGAGTGGGTGTACCATATTCCCTACCATGCACCAGCGGCTGGGAAAGTCGAACGGTGCAATGGCCTGCTTAAAACCACCTTAAAAGCACTTGGTGGGGGGACTTTTAAGAACTGGGAGATTAATTTACCAAAGGCCACATGGTTAGTGAATACCCGAGGTTCCACTAACCGAGCAGGTCCTGCCCAATCTGAGCCTTTGGGAACACCAGATGGAGATAAGGTCCCAGTGGTACACCTGAGAGGCATGTTAGGGAAAACTGTTTGGGTGAACTCTGCCTCCAGCAAAGACAATCCTGTTCGTGGGGTGGTTTTCGCTCAAGGACCAGGTTGCACTTGGTGGGTGATGCAAAAGGATGGAGAGACCCGATGCATTCCCCAAGGAGACCTTGTTCTAGGGTGAATTATCTATGATACTGTGCCTGTAACTGCCTGTATGTATATGATTGAAAGGTTTTTAATTTGCTGTAGCATGTTGGCATGGGAAAAATTCGGGGTGGATAATGTTGAAGGTTGGGATTGTGTTCCTTCAATGTGTGAGTTTGGAGAATTTTTTCCCATTGTAATGCTAACAGAACCCGCCGGCTGTGCCCAGGGTTTTTGATGGCCCTGGATGGGCGGGTGGGTGGGACCGGAGCTACCCGGAGGGGGATGCGGGCTTCCGGGGAGCGGGGGAGGGGGCGGGGAGCTACTCAGGGGAGCACGAGGCTTCTGGAGGGGCCCGGCTGTTTCCGGGGAGAGAGAGGGGGAACTTCTCCAGTCTGCTCGGCGGGGTGAGGAGGGAGGAGACCCGGGAGCCGGCTGCATTTCAGCTGCCCAGCATCTGCCCTGCTACCTCGGAGGCGCTGCTGACCACCAAAGACCAAATACTTCCTACCTCTGGGAATACACTGCTCATCTGGACACAGGATCGGAGCGAAGAGCTCCCACCTGAGCCAGCCCGGCCGCGGCTGTTCCACTCCACCTCCCTGGCTCCCGCCTGCGCCTGCAGCTGTGCTGGCCCTGCTACAGTTACACCCCAGGAACGGACACAGACCGAGTGTGCCCGCGTCTAAGAAAGGACTACAACTGACTTTTTCTTCTGTTTTTCGTCGGTAATTTTAATAATTACTGTTGTTTTCTACTTGTGCTGTGAGTTAGAGTAGTAAAGAGCTGTTACTTTTACCTCCTTATCTCCGCCTTGAGTCCTTACATAAAAAAGCTGGCTATGAATACAACAAATACAACATCAACAAACCATGAGTTTGCCTATTACAAAATCGGTAAATTCACACCATGCAATCAATAGTGTTAATTATCACTTCAGTAGAACAAAAAGCACATTTAAGAGAACTCAGTTAATCAGTATGAATGCCAAACATAACTGGAACAAAACATTGTCTAAACTTATTGATACTGAAACTTAATAGAAATGAGATCTAACAGAATTAACTTAATAGAACTTAGCCTTAGTCAATCTTAACAGAACGTATCTGGACACCAAAAAACACTTGTGAAAAAAAGGGCACCGCAAACGAAGGGGACAGAAACATTATCTGCCTGTAAATATTGTTTGGTTTATACATTTCTAATTATTATAGTAAAAAGCAATACCATAATAACTGTTCTACAGTGCACACAGATAGTTTTGAACTCCTCCAGTAGGGGAGCAGGAAGAGGAGGAAGAGCAGCAGCGGTAGGAAGAGGAGGGACACAGCAGGAGCAGCAGGAAGAGGGGGAGCGATTTTGGAACAACGCGCTTCACCCGCTCAGGCCGCAGCTTCCCCCGGGTCCAGCAGCATCACTCCCCCAAAAACCCGCAGGTGAGCGGGGAGGGGGAGCTCGCCCCAAATCCATCATGGGGGGCTCCAGGAGGGTTTTATTTCGCGGGGCAGGGGATGTTTGGATCTTGCAGGACCCCAAAGCCGAGCCGGAGCTGCCCCGGAGGGATCTTGGCGGCTCCCACGTGGCGATCGCCCGGTCCCGGCGGGGAGGGGGCGATCTCGGCTCTGCAGATCCCCGGCACAGCCGGGGGAAACGCGGGAGCCCCGGAGCGGGGAGAGCGCCCAGGGGCGATCCCGGGCCGGGGACCCCCGGCAGCCTGGAGGGGTGCGGGAGCTCGGTGATGAGCGGGCTCCGGGCCCCCGAGGCTGAAAGGGGCGCTGACTTCTCCAGCTGCCCTTGGGCAGCGCCACCATCAAACCCAACGCGCTCAGCCCTTGTTTTACCCCCAAACCAGGATTTCCCAAACCTCGGCACCAAGGAGGAGGGAGGAGGACGTGAGGAAGAGGAAGATGGCCCGGGAGCCCCAGGCAGGTGAGGAGGAAGTCAGTGCCCCTTTCCCCTGTGTCCTGCTCCATCTCCCAGCCCAGCCCAGCCCCGCTGCCGACGCCCTCCTGCCGGGGACGCGCTGGGGGCATCTCCTTGCCCTTCCCTCTGGCACGGAGGCAAATCCCATCCTCTCCTTGTCCTTCCTCCCCCAGACAAGGAGCTGAGCATGAACACCAGGGAGGACAAATCCCCGTGGCACAGCCTCGGGCAAGAGGCCGTTTGCAGCGGCTCCACGGCGCAGGAATCCACCGGGGAGGAAAAGCCCCGCAGATCCCGCACCAGGAGGGGCTGCAAACGCACAGCCCAGGGATCCCAGCAGGAAAGAGCCAGCCCGGGCCGGGGAGGCGGCCGGAGCTCGGGGCTGGGGCTCTGTGAGCAGCTTCACCATGGGGAGAAACCCCAAAAGTGCTCAGAATGTGGGAAGGGCTTCAAAAGGAGATGGGAGATGAACACACACCAGAGAATCCACACTGGGGAACGGCCCTACTAGTGTGGGGAGTGTGGGAAGAGATTCAGCCACAGCTCAACCCTGACTGTGCACCAGAGGATCCACACTGGGGAGAGACCCTACGAGTGTGGGGAGTGTGGGAAGAGATTCAGCCACAGCTCAGGCCTGACTGTGCACCAGAGGATCCACACTGGGGAGAGACCCTACGAGTGTGGGGAGTGTGGGAAGAGATTCAGCCAGAGCTCAATCCTGACTGTGCACCAGCGCATCCACACTGGAGAGAGGCCCTACGAGTGTGATAAATGCAGGAAGAGGTTTCCGTCCAGCTCCGATCTCCTCAAGCACTATCGCATTCACAAGGATGAGAGGCCTTATGAGTGTCCTGACTGTGGGAAGGGCTTCAAGAAAAACTCCACCCTCATTGTCCACCGGCACATCCACACTGGGGAGAGGCCCTACGAGTGTGATAAATGCAGGAAGGGGTTTCAGACCAGCTCCAAGCTCCTCCAGCACTATCGCACTCACTGGGATGAGAGGCCTTATGAGTGTCATGACTGTGGGAAGGGCTTCAAGAAAAACTCACATCTCGACAGGCACCGGCGCATCCACACTGGGGACAGACCCTACGAGTGTCCTGAGTGTGGGAAGAGCTTCTTTAGGAGCTCTCACTTGACCCAACACCAACAGAGGCTCCACTAAGGGAAGCCCTGTGAGTGCCCCGAGTGTGGGAAGAGCTTCGTGCTCTGCTCCAGCTCCATCCCCCATGGGAGGATCGGTGTTGGATGATCCCCAGTGACCCTGGTGGGCAGAGCCCCACTGAGCCCTGGTGCTGCTGATCCGTGTTGGGAACACACCTGGCTGGGGGCTCCACATCCTCCTGGCTCCCATCCCTGTCCAATTCCCATTCCCGCTCTCTTTCCCTCTCCCTGTCCCGTATTCTCTGCCCGGTTGTCATTCCCATATTCCCAGTCCCATATTCCCTGTCTGTTGGGAAGGATAAGGCTTTGACAGGAAACTCTCACAGATATGCATGTACAGCATTTCCATTTCTATATTTCCGATACCGCTCTTGTATTCCTATTCCCAGTCCCGTTCCCATATTCCAATTTCTAATCCCTGTCCCATCTTCTAAATCCCCATCCCATATTGTCTCTCCAATTGCTATTTCCATACTCTGTATCCTGTTCCCATATTCCCATTCCCAGTTCCTCTTTTCATTCCTGTTCCCATGTCCCTGTCCCCATTCCCAGTCCCTGTCCCCATTCCCAGTTGTTAGAGCCTGGAACACAGAAGCCTCTCTGAGTCACTCCAAGAGAGAACAGAATGTAAAAATTAAATTAAAAACCTTTTGAGAAATTAAAATACAGTAAACCACACAGACATGAAATAGAGGTCTAAGTTTTAGTTTAAGGTATTAGAAATATTAATTTGCATAGGTATGAAGTAGAAGTATAACTCATAGTGTGAAGTACGTAGAAATATGTTTTAAATGCCTTAAAAAGTAAAAGCCGTAGAATCTCATGTAAAATATAAGCTATATTCAGAGCTTAAAAACATAGTTCTAGACAGAGTAAAAATAGAGTAAAAATATTTTTTATATTCTTCAGAGAGAACAGATAGGCCATGTGCACAAGTTATACATAAACTTTTGTATTACAGAACCAGAATTCTACTAGGTTTAGGAGAAATGCTTCAGGTTCGTGGTTTTGGCTCACTGGATAATTTCTCAATAAAACTCCGTGTATTGGAGCCAGAGCTCTCTCTCGCTCCTCTCTCGTCGCTCTCTCTTCTTCCCCCCACCATCATCATCACCACTACCAGCACGTGAGAGAAGAAGAGGAGGAAGATGAAGAAGAAAAGAACAGAAGAAGAAAGGCCAGGGAGCATCTGCCTCTGGAGACTCTGCACCAGGCCGCAGCTTCGAGCTCTTGCACCAGAGAGCTGCTCCTGCTTCCATCGGGACTTTATGGCAGAGAGATTGAACAGGGACTTGAGAGCCTTGGGCTCTTTGCCTTTGGAGCCTGACATGCCTTTACAAGAAACAACTTTACAGCAGCCAGCAACTGCTCTGCTCTTTGAAGATCTAAAGCCATAACCAATCCCGGCAGCCGGTCCCATTCCCAGTCCCTGTCCCCATTCCCGGTTCTACTCCTCGTCCCTGTCCCGTATTCTGGGTCTGGGTCCCGTAGTCTTGAGAAGTCAGTGAAGAAGTCTCTGTCTTTTCAGAATTAGTAAGTGGCTCATTTAAAGATTCTCTGATCAATTCCTAAGACGGTAATAACAAAGGAGCTTTTCTATCTCCTAAACAAACATCATCAAAAAGTTTCAGACCAACCCGATCCCAGAAAGTTTTACCTAAAACAGAATCGGGATCTACATTTGGAAAATTCTTTCTAACATATATTAACAGTTCTCTTAACTTTTTATCTAAACCATTTCTCGTTAATAAAGATTCTAAATAATCATACATATATTTCTGCTCCTCAAATACACTTTCCCCATCTCTATGGACTCACCACAACACTTAGCTTACTTTAAATATGTCATTATAAATTCCGTATCCTTTCCCATACTCTTACTTCTGTTCTTTAAATATATTTTCCCCCTTCTCTGTGGATTTACCTAAACACTCAGCTCATCTTAAATACATCATTATAAGTTCTAGATCCTTTCTTATACTCTTTATTTCTGTTCTTTAAATAGATTTCCCCCTTCTCTATGAATATACCTCAGCACTCAGCTTATCTTAAATATATCATCATAAGCTTTGTATTTTTCTCATTTCTGCTCTTTTGGCATAATATTTCCCATGCTCCTAGATTACCCCAAAGTTGCTCACCTCAATATAAGATAGGCAATGAGAAATCCCAGTCTCTTCCCCAGCTGTGCTTGCTTCTCCCAGCAGTCAGCAGGGCCTTTCTTCTGGCTTTCTCCTTACCACACTTATTTGAGCCTTTGAGGAGGCCCAACAGTAATTTAAAGTTATTAGTAAAGCGAACAAACCAACGTTCCACTCACGGGGCACCAGAATTGAGGTTCCCGGACCTCCAGTGCTCTAAGCACCTACTCTGAGCTCTCAGGCTCTTACTTGGTCGGGTAATCTTCTAAATAAGCAAAGCAGCTAATAGTTAAAAAGGTTATTTATTACAAAGCACATCTTATTACAAAGCACATCAGTCTCAACAGGCAATAGCAAAAAGCAATGGCAAAGCAATGGCAAATGCAGTGGCAATAAGCAAATGGCTAAAAGCCAGAATGGCTAAAAGCAACAACTCTCCCCAATACATACTCTTATATAGGATTTTTCCAACAAGCTAAGATGCAAGCTCGGATCACCACTTTTTAACCTATGAGAATTCTAAGTTTCTTAGCACGCTAGGTTACATATATAACTACTCATACAACCTATCTTGTTCTTCTGAAAAATGTAAGCAGTATTCTTTCCATAGCTCTATTATGTCTAAGTCCTGTCTACAACTGTGGGCCTGGAGCCTCTTGCTGAAGATATCAGTATGTTTCAACCTTCCCTAGAACTTGCACTGCTACTCTGGCATTTAAAACCGTCCGCTTACTAAAAGCATTAGAACTCACCCTAAAATTACTAACTTACTTCTACTTAAATGTCTACTTTATGTGTGCCTGGCTTAATATACTTCAATCCATCTAAAGGCTTTAATTCAATCCCTCCACTCTGATTTCTCTCTGAAGAATTCAGAGAGACCCCTGACTCACTGACTCCAACACAGGGGGTGCCTGTACCCAGGAAAAGGGGTGCACGGATTAAGAAAGTGGAGGGTGGGGGCTGGGAAAGGCAGGAATAGGGGTCCAGGGGGTCCCGGGGTCAAGAAAAAGGGGGACTGGGGTCCCTGAGAGGGAGAGGACAGGGAAAGGGGGTGCAGGGGGGCATTGGTGCTGGATAAAGGTGTGCAGGGTGGTCCCAGTGTGTGAGAATGGAGGGTTTGGAAGAGTTTAATTCCCGGATATGGGGGCACACGGGGTCCCGGTGCAGCGGAATGGGGGTTCAGGGGGTCCCGGTGCCGGATAACGGGATGCAGTGGGTGCCCAGGAAATGGGGCTCAGGAGGGTTCCCTTTCTGGGTTCTGGGGCTCAAGGGGTTCTGCTGCCTGAAAATTGAGGTTCAGGGGGGTCCCGGTGCCCAGAAATGGGGGTTCAGCATGGTTTCCGTGCCCGGGAATGAGGGTTCAGGTTGGTTGCAGGTTCCAAATAAGGGGTTGTATGGGGTTTATGGACTCGGGAAGGGGGTACAGAGGGGTCCCAGTGCTCCAAAATGAACGTTCAAGGGGGTCTCTGTGCCCAGGAAGGGGAGTTAGCCCGGAAATGGAAGTGCAGGGGGGTCCTCGTGCCAAGAACGGGGCTCAAGGGGGGTCCCGGTGCTGGGGGGTCACCAGTCCTGGGGCGGATCCCGAAGCCGCAGCTTGGGAGACGCGAAAGTGACCAGGGGAGCGCCAGGATGGGGAGGGGACAGAGGAAACCCTGGGAATTCCCCTGAATCTGCCCCCAGGACCACCCAGGATGCCCCTGCAGGACGAGAAGGGGATGGAGAACTGGGGGGACGCAGAGACTGGGGAGTCTGGCGGTGTCCAAGGGTCAGGAAGCAGAACTGGGAGAGCCGGGAAGGAAGGTTGAAGGGACTGGGAGAGGCGGGATGGGAGATCCAGGGGGTCCCAGTGCCCTGGAAAAGCGTCCAGGAGTCCCCAGTGTTGAGGGAAAGGAAGGTCTGTGTTATAGATAAAAACGTGATCAAGCCAAATTAAATATGATTAAAATAAGCAATATTTATTTTGTGACCGAAATACCGTCCTCGACAGCCACAATGGCAAAGGAACAGCGCCGAGCCCGGGATCGACACCGGGTGAACACACAATGATTCGAACTCTATTGCTTCGAATCCCCCAATGTTCACAAAACAGCTTTGGTTAGTCCAGTTTTTATACAGTTTTTTTAGCCCAGAGCAGAGGTCTTTGTCTTCTCCTGTCGTTCAGCATATTCATGTAGCTTTTTTTCACCACGTTGAGCTGGACAAAACCATATGAGATGTATCCTGTCGATCTTACTTTACGGAAATGGGGCATTCAGATGTATTTTTCCCATGGCGTTGATTATCTTTAATCAAGGGTGCTTATTGGGTCCTCGTTGCTTGGGTGCCTCCCTAGGCAGGGCCATCTCCACTGGGCTGGGTCGATTAAGTTGTTAATTTGAGTTGTCCTACCTTTGTTGGATGTTACAATGATGTAATCAAGCCATCTGTGTCTTTACTGTCTGTGGTTCGGTTTTTAGCTTTTTTACTTTGCTCTTACAAATATTGCTTATTCTACACTGCTATATAATTCTTACACCAATTACATTATATTCATCCATTGCAGTCTGGGAGCTGGGAAAGGCAGGAATGGGGGTCCAGGGGGTCCCTGGGTCACAGGAAAAGGGGGCTGGGGCTGGGAGAGGAGTGCGGATCCCGGGGATGCAGTTTGGGAGACGCGAAAGCGAGACGAGAGTAGAGGGGAATTCCAGGGAATTCATCTGGATCTCCGCTGAGACCAGGAAGTCTCGGGAATGGAGAACTGGGGGGACGCAGAAATTTGGGAGATCTGGGGGTCCAAAAGCCGAGGAAAAGGGCGGATCTGCGGAGTGGGAAGGGTGGGATGGCCGGGAATGAGGATAGAGGGGGATCCCAGCCCCGGATAAGGGGGTGCAGGGGGTCCCAGTGCTGGGGAAGGGAGTACGGGGGAGTCCCCGTGCCCAAAAATGGGGGTTCAGGGGTTCCCATGCTGGGGGATGCGGGTTAAGGAGGAGCTTCCTTCCCAGAATTCGGGGCTCAACGGGGTTCCACTGCCAGAAAATGGGGGTTCAGGGGGTGCTGGTGACAAGAAATGGGGGTTCAGGGGGTCTCCGTGCCAGATAAAGGGGTACAGGAAGGTGTTGATGTTGGGAAAGGAGGTACAGGGAGGTCCCAGTGCTAGAGAAGGGGATTGAGGGGGGTCACAGGACCCAAAATGGGGATTCTGGGGTTCCCCTGCCCGGGAATGGAGGTTTAGGGGGTTCTCAGTGCCTGGAAATGGAAGTTCAGGGGTGGGAAGATGGGTTCTAAGGATAGTGCAGAAGGCAATCTTTCCCAATGAATTACAGCTGTACTTAGTACTGAGGGGTGGAAACAACCTTGCCTGCCCAATGAGGGTGGGTGTTATAAAAGAGGGGTCAGCTGGCCACAAGCTGCTGCTGGAGTTGGAGCTTGAGATCCAGGGTCTGCTGCAGCTTGGCATGGAGCGTGCTGGTTGTGCTGTGGGTAGGTAAGGGACACGCAGCTCTGCCAGGGACAGGTTGGGGTTTAGCTAGTCATGCAGAAGGAAGAAGGAAACTTGCAGAGAGGAGAGGAGTCAGAGCTGTGTGGAGCTGCCTATGAGGAAAAGAGACAGATTTGCCTGAAAGAAGTTCATCGAATGAAGGCACAAGAAGTTTTTAATAAAGGATTGGTGATTATGCCAGTCATGTCCATCTCAACATAATAACTACATCCTCCCATGTCCCCACCCCTGTCTCAGTTCAGTGTCTTTATTTTTACCCCGAGGTTGGATGATTTAAAGGGATGAAGAAAAATGAAAAGCAAATCACGGCCAAAAGAAAAGGATTTCCATATCTGTGTGAGCTGAGGATCCACGTACTTGGGAGGGAAGGAAGAACCATATCTGGAGGGGTTTCCACTCCACTGTCTCCAAAATCTTGGTCTTTCCCCCAGTTTATCAGCATTTGGCTGCAGAAGACACCCTTGGGCAATAGGAAATCAAAATCCTGGAATCACTGAGGCTGGAAAGGACCTCCAAGACCATTCAGTATTCCTGGATGCCATTTGAAGAGAGAATTGAAAGCAGAAGATTTTCTGGGGTTGAAAGTCAACAAATGCATTCACCCCAAGGAATTCCCTCTGTGCTTGTGTCCCAATGGAGGTTCCTGTTCCTGCATTCATCCAGGTGCCCACAGGAAGACAGGATGATGCAGAGCTCCCCTAGTCAGGTGTCTTCCCAGCACAGATTACCAGGACCACGGATCACCAGGGCTCTGCCCAATGGGGGTCACTGGGGATCATCCAACACCGATCCTCCCATGGGGGATGGAGCTGGAGCACAGCACGAAGCTCTTCCCACACTCGGGGCACTCACAGGGCTTCCCTTAGTGGAGCCTCCGTTGGTGTCGGGTCAAATGAGAGTTCCTGGAGAAGCTCTTCCCACACTCAGGACACTCGTAGGGCCTCTCCCCAGTGTGGATGCGCCTGTGTCTGGTGAGGTTGGAGTTTTGCTTGAATCCCTTCCCGCAGTCGGGGCAGCGGAAGGGCCTCTCCTCTCTGTGAATCCGCTCATGTAGGAGGCAATTGGAGCTGGTCTGAAACCTCTTCCCACACTTGGGACACTTGTAGGGCCTCTCCCCAGTGTGGATGCGCTGGTGTCTTCTCAGGTTGGAGATGAGCCCAAAGCTCTTCCCACATTCCAAGCAGGTGTAGGGCCGTTCTCCTGTGTGGATCACCTGGTGCTGCTGCAGACTGCAGAGGTGGCTGAAGTTCTTCCCACATTTCCCACACCCGTAGGGCCTCTCCCCAGTGTGGATCCTCTGGTGCTGGATCAGCTGGGACCTGTAGCTGAAACTCTTCCTACATTCCAAGCACTTGTGGGGCTTCTCCCCTCCATGAGGCTTCTCCACCAGCTCTGAGCTCTGCCTGCATCTCCGGCCGCCTTCCCGGCTCAGGGAGGGTCTTTCCTCCTCGCAGCTCCCTGGGCTGGGTTTGCAGCCCCTCCTCCTGAGGGATCTCTGGGACTTTTCTGCCTTCTCCATCTCTCCACTCCTTGGGACTGAAAAATCCTGGTCTGGGGAAAAAACAAGAAGAGATCTCCATGGACTGGGAGTTCCTCCTTTCCCAAGTTCATCTCAGGAAATCATTGGGCATTTTTTGTCTCTAAGAACCTCCCAAACACCACAAGATTCAGCCCAAAAATTTTCCTGTCTTTGTTTGAAAGGCAGGTGTCTACTAAGAAAGGCAGGAGCCTCTCTTTGAAATTAAGAACGTAAACCCCCACCCTCCAAATTATTATAGTTTTGAGATTAAGGGGCTCTAAGGCAACATATGGGAATATGAATAACTCTTCCTAACTAGGAAATTGAAATAGAAATACAGTATTACAAAGAGCAAAAACAAACCCAAAAGACTCACCGATTCAGAATACAACCTGACAGCCTGACAGTCAGGGTGTTGGTAGCAGTCTGATTAAATGGTGGATTCAGTCCTCCTGGAGTTACAGATGTGGTTCAGTTGAAGCAGTGGTCCTGTAGAAGGGTGCAGTCTTCCTCTGAAGCTCCAGTGATGATGTGGAATGCTCTGGTTTTCCTTTGGAAAAAAGCTGTTTTTATCTAGGTAGGAAAGGCTTGGCTCCTCCCACTGGGTGAAGCACCTCCCAATAAGATGATGTAATTTTATCAGTCATGCAGTGGGACATAATGGCCCATTACCAGAAGATTTATCCCTGGAGGAAGGATGGGTTGTGAAAAAGATAAAGATGACTCCCCCATCTGGTTTAAAGAGATGGCACATTAGCAGGTAATATCTCCCACGGAGATGAGGATCACTGCCCCACCTGGATTCAACAGATGCTGATAAAATGCATACTTTTGGTCACATCCTGTATTGCAATCTAAGACAAGATTTTATTCTGAATTTTATTATTCAAATTATTCATATTTGAATTTTGTTATTTATTTTTAGGTTGTAACTAAAAGTTTCCTTTACACTCTAAGTTTTAAGCCTGCCTTGCTTTTGCTCCTAATCCTATCTCACAGCAGAAAATGAGTGTACTGAAATTGGCGAATCAAAACCATTACACCACCTTACTTCTGCTACTTACTTCATTTTAGAAACTTGGTTATATTTCTCCTGCCTCGACTCAGTAGTGTTACTTCTCTTATTACAAATCCTCTTTGTTTTCTTTCCCCACAGGTATCACTGGAACCTGTTCCTTCCTGAGCATGCAGACTGGCCAGGAAAATGCAGAAAGCAAAAGTGGAGGCCCAGGCCATTGCAGAAGGGGTTCCCTTCAGCCAGACACACAGCAGCAATTGCCAGGAGCTGTCACTACCCAGCCCACGGCTTTAAGGATGCTGTGGTGGTGCCACAGGAGAAGACCCTTGGTGCTGTGCTGGAACAGGTTCCCCCAGAAGAAAAGGTGTTGTTCCTATGTGCAGGAACTCTGTGGTACCAGCAGTGGAGGAGCAGGGTGAGGGAGATCTCCAGCCTTGGGATATTTCTGCAAGAGCCTTCACCCCTGCAGAGCCTCGGTGAGAGCTGCCAGAGTGCAGAGGGAGGCAGCCCTTTGGACAGGCGTCCCTGCTCCCTCAGAGCCACGGCTGTGAGACAAACAGCCTCATCCCTGAGGATGCAGATGGGCAGGAAATGCCTGGGAGTAAAAAGGGGAGCCCAGCCATGTCCAAGAAGCTGTTCCCAGAGGCAAGTGTCCCAGCAGGAAGTGTCCTGGAGCCACTTGTGTTCAGCCACTCAATATCCCATGCTCTGCCATGGAGGAGGTGACAAAGAGCCTGGAGGGAGCATGTCCAGGAGAGCGGAACAGACTGGACAGAGGGATATTCTGGGTGCTGGGAGCACCTGGATGTGGGAGCAGCCAGCTCCTGCTGCCTTTTGGTGGTGCCTGAGCAGGGCTGTGACGATGCCAGGGACATCCTGCAGCGACATCTCCCCTGTCCGTCTGGGCGTGCGCTCGGTCCCAAAGCTCACCCTGATCCTGAGCTCAGTCTCACTCCATGCTGAGACACACTCACGGCCCCGGATTTAATATCATTCCAGATCCAGATTGGTGCCGAACCAGAGACAATCTCAAAGCCAGGCCTAAGGGAAATGGCGCATTTAGCCTTAACCCCAATTCCAGCTCTAATCTAAAACCCAGCCCTAACTGCCAAGTTCACCTTAATTCCAGCTCCTTGCCAAATGCTCAGCCCTAAACCAAATGCCACGTTTAGCCCTAAGCCCAAAGCCAGCCCCAATTGCAGCTCTAAGCCTAACCCCAATGGCAGTCTCAAGCTTTAAGTGCAGCTTTGAGTGCCAGCCCACACTCCAATGCCAGCTTTAGCTTGAACTCCCAAACTCAGCCCCAATTCCTGGCCTAAGGCCAAGCAAGACTTACACTCTGCCTGAGGAGGGCAGAGAAGCCCCACTGGTGGCCAAGTGCCGTGGCCCATGCCAAGTGTCCCTGAGCACAGAAACAGCCCCAGCACAGCTCAGCACGGGGGACCCTCACCCTGGGCTCAGGGGCTCTCCAGCCCCGCACATTTGCACTTCCCGCCTGCAGCACCAGCACGGAGGCCCCACTGAGCCTGCACTGAAGGCAACGCAGCAGCAGCCAGGGCTCCACAGCGGGGAAGCCCCTGGGCCTGCCCACACATCCTCTGCTCAAATCCTCTGCCTGGCCACCCTCCTTTGGCATCTCCAGCCACTGGGGCCAATCCCTGCTGCCACTGCTGCAGCTTGGCTGCTTTCTGTGCCTGCACTGCCACAGCTGCTGGGGAACGCAGCGGCACAATTCCACTCTGGCTCTCAATCACACTCACACACTGGACTGCCTGGGATTCAATTCTGGAAAATATAAAATTTAAATTTTTAAAAAATCTTATTTCTTTACTCAGGCTTGGTTTGCCTTTGCCTTGGGGAAAGGAATTTTAAAGCATTTATTTAAGGAATGTTACACCGTTCAACAGAGATGAGTTTAACATCTCAATAGACTGGTTATGGCCCAAAAGACACACACAAAAATCACAAACATCAACGGCCATCAGCAAACAGCAAGAAACACCCACCTCAGGAACTGCCCTCGGCAATGCTGGAGACACCTGGTTTGGGAAAGGCTGAGAAAGAAATCCAGGAGTTCGGACCTAATTAACATCAGGACAGAATCAGAGGCAAAGAAATCTGGGTCCATTAGTAAACTAGATACTAAGAACCAGACAACTTGGAAGGAATGAACATCAAACCAATGTGTCACAATGGGTTCAGAAAGTATGAAATTTGTGAAAAATCGAATAAAACTCACATGTCATGGAATTATTTTCTCTGCACACTCGGGCTATATGTGGAAGAAATTATTTCTGTTGCCCACTTCGCAAGAATCAAAGAATGCCTTGACTCTCTAACACTAAAGATATTAAGTGAAAAGTAGATTGTTGGGGGGGCCATATGTGAGTCATGCAATGGCTGCCCTGCAACAGAAGCATCGGTTTCCAGCAGCCAGGAGAGGAGCTTTAGAAATGCAAATTAACACTGCTGGGGGAAAGTACCCATTTATCATTGGAATTACAAGGAGAGACAATGAGGTCTCTGAGAATGTCAGGAAAATTGATCCACAAACACCAGAAGTTTATGTCCAAAAAGGAGGCAGCAGAGTTCTTGGCTTTATTCAAATAAAGGGAGAGGCCATTCCTCTGTGATCTCTCAGATTTTTGGGGGCCGCAGCCTCCTTTTTACCCTATTTTCCCGGCCGTATTTCCCTATCTCTTTTTGCTTTGGCCGAGGTACTTGAGAGGTACAGACTTCCTGGAACACCTGATACCTGAGATTTCCCTCTAATGTATAACCCTCATTTTTAATTCTTAATTCTTATAGAAGTTATGGTTTCCCCTCATTGCTTTTTTCATCTTTCAATATCCTGTTTCACTTATCAGCAAACCTCAACTTTGTTTGTAAAGGCAATTATCTTTTTCCATTCATCAATCAGTGGAATCCATCCCATTGTTTATTTTATCTCTCAATGCTGGTCTTATCCACCAGCAGATCCACAGCTCGTTTGTAAAGACAAATCCAACATTCCTTTCAAGAATAATTCCAAAACCAAAGAGGACTCAGGAAAAGAGATTGAGTCAACAGTAATCAAAATATGTTAAACAAAACTCTCGAGAACATTGAGGGAGTGAAAGCAGTAAAAATAATAACCTAGTAGGGGTGCATATTATGGGGGACATGCAGCAGATGAATCGGAAAGTCTGAACCTTCCAGGTACCTCAGCCAGGGCAAAGGGAGAGGCAGATGCAGATGGGACAATGAGGACAAAAAGGAGGCTGTGTTTTAGAGACATATTCAAACATTTTAACACAGTTCAACCCCCATCCCACCTTTTTCAACCTTGTGCAGTTGTCCCAGTCCTGATCATTTGTTACTTTTCAATACATTCGACAGCTTTCCATTCCTTCATTGGTTAAATGTTAACATTAAAACAACTCTTCAGCATTGGTATCACAACACAACATTCATTTTAAAAGATCTCTAAACATTAGCAAAATTTCTCTTACAAAAGTCAACCTTAAAAACACAGAGTATTGATTCTAACAATTGTAAAAGCCAACACTGTCATATATTGATCACAGTGGGCTTGACCTTAGATCCAGGCTTTGGCTAGGGACTGCGACTGCGGCTGCCTTTGGGCTTATGTCCAAAAAGGGTGCTGGCCTTAGGCCAGGAATTGGGCCTGAGTTTGGGAGTTCAAGCTAAAGCTGGCATTGGAGTGTGGGCTGGCACTCAAAGCTGCACTTAGAGCTTGGGACTGCCATGGAGGTTGGGCTTAGAGCTGCAGCTGGGGCTGTCTTTGGGCTTAGGGCTAAACGTGGCATTTGGTGTAGGGCTGAGCATTTGCCAAGGAGCTGGAATTGAGGTGGACTTGGCAGTTAGGGCTGGGTTTTGGATTAGAGCTGGGATTGGGGTTAAGGCTAAATGTGCCATTTCCCTTAGGCCTTGCCTTGAGGTTGGCTCTGGGGCTGTACCAGTCTGGCACTGGGATGAGATTAAATTCGGGGCCGTGAGTGTGTCTCAGCATGGAGTGAGACTGAGCTCAGGATCAGGGTGAGCTTTGGGACCGAGCGCACGCCCAGACAGACAGGGGAGATGTCGCTGCAGGATGTCCCTGGCATCGTCACAGCCCTGCTCAGGCACCACCAAAAGGCAGCAGGAGCTGGCTGCTCCCACATCCAGGTGCTCCCAGCACCCAGAATATCCCTCTGTCCAGTCTGTTCCGCTCTCCTGGACATGCTCCCTCCAGGCTCTCTGTCACCTCCTCCATGGCAGAGCATGGGATATTGAGTGGCTGAACACAAGTGGCTCCAGGACACTTCCTGCCGGGACACTTGCCTCTGGGAACAGCTTCTTGGACACGGCTGGACTCCCCTTTTTACTTCCAGGCATTTCCTGCCCATCTGCATCCTTAGGGATGAGGCTGTTTGTGTCACAGCCGTGGCTCTGAGGGAGCAGGGACGCCTGTCCAAAGGGCTGCCTCCCTCTGCACTCTGGCAGCTCCCACCGAGGCTCTGCAGGGGTGAAGGCTCTTGCAGAAATATCCCAAGGCTGGAGATCTCCCTCACCCTGCTCCTCCACTGCTGGTACCACAGAGTTCCTGCACATAGGAACAATACCTTTTCCTCTGGAGGAACCTGTTCCAGCACAGCACCAAGGGTCTTCTGCTTTGCTGCCACCACAGCATCCTTAAAGTCATGGGCTGGGAGGTGACAGCTCCTGGCAATTGCTGCTGTGTGTCTGGCTGAAGGGAACCCCTTTGCAATGGCCTGGGCCTCCACTTTTGCTTTCTGCATTTTCCTGGCCAGTCTGCATGCTCAGGAAGGAACAGGTTCCAGCGATACCTGTGGGGAAAGAAAACAAAGAGGGCTTGGAAGAAGAGAAGAGGGAACACTACTGAGTCGAGGCAGGAGAAATATAACAAAGTTTCTAAAATGAAGTAAGTAGCAGAAGTAAGGTGGTGTAGTGGTTTTGATTCGTCAATTTCAGTACACTCATTTCCTGCTGTGAGATAGGATTAGGAACAAAGCAAGGCAGGCTTAAAACTTAAAGAGTGTAAAGGAAACTTTTAGAAACAACCTAAAAATAAATAATAAAATTCAAATATGAATAATTTGAATAATAAAATTCAGAATAAAATCTTGTCTTAGATTGCAATACAGGATGTGACCAAAAGTATGCATTTTATAAGCATCTGGTTAATCCAGGTGGGGCAGTGATCCTTATCTCCGTGGGAGATATTATCTGCTAATGGGCCATCTCTTTAAACCAGATGGGGGAGTCATCTTTATCTTTTTCACAACCCATCCTTCCTCCAGGGATAAATCTTCTGTTAATGGGCCATTATGTCCCACTGCATGACTGATAAAATTACATCATCCCATTGGGAGGTGCTTCAGCCAGTGGGAGGAGCCAAGCCTTTCCTACCTAGATAAAAACAGCTTTTTTCCAAAGGAAAACCAGAGCATTCCACATTATCACTGGAGCTTCAGAGGAAAGTGCACCCTTCTACAGGACCACTGCTTCAACTGAACCACATCTGTAACTCCAGGAGGACTGAATCCACCATTTAATCAGACTGCTACCAACACCCTGACTGTCAGGCTGTCAGGTTGTATTCTGAATCAGTGAGTCTTTTGGGTTTGTTTTTGCTCTTTGTAATACTGTATTTCTATTTCAATTTCCTAGTTAGGAAGAGTTATTCATATTCCCATATGTGATGAAACAAGTAACCTTTTTGTTCACTGTTCCTGTTTATTGCTCACTGAGGAAGAAGAGTGTGTAAATAAACAACCACAACCTTGCATGGGATAATAAACGAGGGACCTTTTGCTCGCCTGGCGCCTGGCTGGGATATAGTTAATTATTTTAGTGTTTTGCTTTGCCCTTTTGTTCGCCTGGCGCCTGGCTGGGGTATAGTTAATTATTTTAGTGCTTTGCCTTGCTTGCTAGAATGCTGATAAGCCTTTTGCCTCGCTTATCTGACAGACCTTGAGAGGGAGACTTGTCGTAAATTATTCTGCTTTGCTGGCGAATCCGCAAGGAACGGATACTGCTATGCTTGCATACTTACAAATGTTTGTAGATATTGCTGCGCTAGGTTCAAGGAAGAGACACTGAAGAAGACTGTCATGAGCCTTCGTCAAAGACCACCAGGAGGCAGGAATAAGACCCCCCCAGCAACTGGCGGAGCAGGCGCAGAAGTAACCGGAAGGATGACTCGACAGGAAGACCAGAGACCCTAAAAGGGGGATCCTAAACACAGTCGGTGTGACAGTTGGTGGAGCGGTGACTCCCCTGTCGCCCAGCGCTGCAACTTTGCTTTCTCTTTTCTGTAACAATAAATTGGCTACATAATTGGCCTACATAGCCCATTGTGCTCATTTATAACAACGTGGTGCCGTGACTCGGATCGGAATTCGGGGAAAATTCCTTGTCTAAAGGGGGGGCGCCCCACCGACCCGGTGGCCCCGGGATTTGGACTTCACCCCAGCCCGGACCGACGAACCTAAAGTGAGGAAAAGAGGGAAGCAAAGGGGGTTCGAGGGCCCGATACACCCCTTAAATCTTGTGCACAAGGTCCGGACGAAGACGCAGGACGCGTAAGTATTACGGGAACCGTCCGGGTGGGGTTGGGATCCCGGAGTGCGACTGTGTGGTGTGTGAACGAGAGGGGGGCTGGCAGCCAGACTCCCCAAGCGAGAGCGGACCCTCAGTAGTGCGATTCCCACAGACCCGCGAGGGCTTGGGCCAAGAACCAGGGGAAGCGAGAGTTGATTGTGTGATTGAAGGCACTCCGGAAGAATGGGACAGGGGAAGAGTAAGCCCCCTGTGAGCATTAGGCTCCCGCCCATACCTAGAGAAAGTCCCTTAGGATTTCTGTTAGATAATTGGGAACATTTTTTAGGCACACAGGGAAAGGACAAGGCTAAAATGATACACTACTGTGTGGAGGTATGGGGTGGGAAGGAAATCTCAAAGAATGTGTTTTGGCCCATATACGGGTCCTCAGAGGATTGGGTGAAACAAAAACTGAATATTTGGGTGAACACTAAGAAACCCCTTTGTGCGGAGGAAAGTGACTATGCAAAGATCTGGGTGGAACGGCCGGAGGTATTTATCTTTAAATTAACAGAAAAATCAAGGGAAAATAAGAATAAGAAAAAGGGAAGTCGGCCAGAGGAAACTTTGATAGCTCCCCCTCCGTATATACCCCCACCTCAAGTACCGGGAACAGCAGACCCCAGTGCACCTCCCGGAGAGGATTCGGATTCTGACCAGTCAGAACATACGGGACCGGTTACCCGCAGTAGGGCCCGGGAAGGATTATACCCACTGAGGGAAATACCGATGGGAGGGCCACAGCTGGGTATAGGGTTTGTATCAGTACCTCTCAGTTCAGGGGATGTTAGGGATTTTAAGAAAGAGATGGGACATCTACTAGAGGATCCACTGGGGGTGGCAGAGAGAGTAGATCAATTTTTAGGGCCGAGCATGTATACTTGGGAAGAATTACAGTCCATATTAAACATCTTGTTCATGGCCGAAGAAAAGAATATGATCAGGAGGGAAGGCATGCGTATTTGGGACGCACAGCACATGCAAGGGCCAGCGGCAGATATCAAGTGGCCTTTGCAGAACCCCAATTGGGACCATCAAAATCCAGCCCATAGAGTCCATATGCAAGACCTTAGGACAATAATTGTGCAGGGGATTAGAGAGTCGGTCCTGCAAGGCCAAAATCTCAATAAGGCCTTTAATGAAAGACAAAAGAAGGATGAGACCCCCACAGAATGGTTAGAAAGACTACGGAAGAATTTTCAACTTTATTCGGGAATGAATCCGGATGATCAGATGGGGCAGGCAGTATTGAAAGTGCATTTTGTTTCAAAATCTTGGGAGGATATTAGAAAAAAGATACAAAAATTGGAGGATTGGCAGGACAGGGGACTGGATGAACTATTGAGGGAAGCACAGAAAGTTTATGTGCGAAGGGAAGAGGAAAGTCATAAACGGCAAGTCAGAATGATGGTGGCTGCGGTGCGAGAGAGCAGAGAGCGGGAAAAGGGACCGAAGCAGTTTGGGCGGAAGTCGGCTGAAGTTCGGGGTCCTGGTGAGAGGCAGGATTTGAAAGTGTGCTTTTACTGTGGAAAGAAGGGGCACTTCAAGAGGGAATGTCGCGTTCGGATCAGAGATGAGAAGGAGTTTAAGGAGGACTAGGGGGGTCAGGGGCTCTATCTCTTAGGGACCCGAAAACATCAAAAAGAGCCCTTGATAAAGCTAAAAGTGGGTCCCCACGGCCAGGAGATTATCTTCCTGGTCGATACTGGTGCAGAAAGATCAACGCTCCAGTCTTTACCCAAAGGTTGTGCCCTGTCTAGGGACACTGCCACAGTAGTTGGGGCAAAAGGAGAACCCTTTGATGTGAAAATAATAAAGGAGGTGATGGTGGAATCAGAATCTAGAATAGGGGTAGGGGACTTTTTGTTGGTCCCAGAATCAGATTACAATTTATTGGGCAGAGATATGATTATAGAATTGGGTATCCAAATAGAGGTAGTGGAAAAAGAAATAAGAATTAGACTCTGCCCTTTGAGACAAGAAGATGAAAAAGAAATAAATCCGGAAGTATGGTATAACCCTGGAAGTGTGGGGCGATTAAGGATTTCCCCTTTTAAGGTCAAAATCAAAAACCCTGAAATACCTGTAAGAATAAAGCAGTATCCTATGTCCCTAGAGGGAAGGAGAGGGTTAAAGCCTGAAGTAGACAGGCTACTGAGCCGGGGGTTGTTAGAACCTTGCATGTCACCATACAATACACCGATCCTCCCAGTCAAAAAGGCGGACGGGTCCTATCGCCTAGTACATGACTTAAGGGAAATAAACAAGAGAACCATAGCCAGATTCCCAGTGGTGGCAAACCCATACACGCTGTTGAGTAAACTAGGCCCAAATGATTTATGGTACAGTGTGATAGACTTGAAGGACGCCTTTTGGGCTTGCCCTCTTGATGAATCTAGTAGGGATTACTTTGCCTTTGAGTGGGAAGACCCGGACACTGGAAGGAAGCAACAGCTTAGATGGACAGTATTGCCCCAGGGATTTACTGAATCCCCAAACTTGTTCGGGCAAGCGTTGGAGCAGATCTTAACGGATTATCAGACAGGTCCTGGGGTAACCCTGGTACAATATGTTGATGACTTGTTGTTAGCAGGGAAAGAAGAGGAAGAGGTAAGAAGGGAGAGTATAAGGCTCCTAAATTTTCTGGGACTTAAGGGCCTGAAGGTTTCAAAGGCTAAACTGCAGTTTGTGGAAGATGAAGTAAAATACCTGGGGCATTATTTGAAAAGGGGCGAAAAGAAGATAGACCCAGAAAGAATTCAAGCTATCTTATCGCTACCAATACCAAAGAATAAAAGACAGATTCGGCAAATCTTGGGCCTCACGGGGTATTGTAGACAATGGATTGAGAACTATAGTAGTAAAGCTAGATTTTTATATCAGAAGCTAACACAAAAAGGGTTAATGAAGTGGACCCAGGAGGACATGGATAAACTGGAGGAATTAAAAGAGAGTTTAGTTCATGCTCCGGTCTTGAGTCTCCCAGATTTAAAGAGGCCATTCTTTTTGTTCATAAATATAGAGGAAGGAATTGCATTTGGGGTGCTTACCCAGGACTGGGCAGGGAAAAAGAAACCTGTGGCATATTTATCAAAAATTTTAGACCCTGTAAGCAGAGGCTGGCCTACATGCCTACAGATGTTGGCCGGATGTGCATTGTTGGTAGAGGAAGCTAGGAAAATCACCTTTAATAGTAGCCTAAAGGTACTGTCTCCCCATAATATCCGGGGTGTAATGCAACAAAAGGCAGATAAATGGATATCTGATGCCAGACTCCTGAAATATGAAGGGATTCTACTAGAAGCACCAGATTTTACCCTAGAAACCACCACTCTACAAAACCCAGCTGCCTTCCTGTATGGAGAAATGGAACAGGGACCTTTAACCCATGATTGTTTAGCTACTATAGAAGAACAAACGAAGATTAGGCCTGACTTAGAGGAGGAAGAATTAGATGAAGGGGAAAAACTGTTTGTGGATGGATCCTCCAGGATAGTAGAAGGGGAAAGGAAATCTGGGTATGCTATTATAGGGGGAACTGATTTACGGGTAATAGAATCGGGAGCCTTAGACAGGTCATGGTCAGCCCAAGCGTGTGAACTGTATGCTATACTTCCGGCCTTGACACTCCTAAAGGGAAAGGAGGGGACGATATATACCGATTCCAAGTATGGGTTCGGGGTGGTGCATACCTTTGGGAAATTATGGGAAGAAAGAGGGCTGAAAAATTCACAGGGAAAGGGATTAGTCCATCAAAAGCTTATAGTGGAAGTATTACAAGCCCTAAGGGGACCAAAGAAGATAGCAGTGGTGCACTTAAAGGGACATCAGCCAGGAATGGACTTTAAGAGCAGGGGAAATAACGCCGCTGATCAAGAGGCAAAACGGGCAGCAGTAAGGGAGATGGTTTTGAAGGAGAAGCCACATATTAGGGAAACACTGGAGAAGGAAGATGTAGAACTTATATTTACTGATGAAGAGAAAGAAAAATTGAGGAAAATGGGGGTAAAAGAAGATAGGGGGAGGTGGATGACAGAAGATGGGCGAGAAGTATTGCCCAAGGCAGTAGCCCAGCGGATGTTGTATAGGTTACATCAGGGGACACACTGGGGGGACCAAGGGTTAGTCGACCATTTCGCGACTAAATTTATGAGCATTGGACTACGAGATATGGCTAAACATGTCACCAAAAACTGTCCTACCTGCCTACGAGTCAATCGTAGCAACCTAAGAAAACTACCTCCAGGGGGACGGCCATTGGCAAAAAGACCATTTGCAAGTTTGCAGATAGATTTTACAGAGCTACCCAAAGTAGGGCGGATTAGATATCTTTTAGTAATAGTAGATCATCTTACCCATTATGTAGAGGCGTTTCCGACGGTCAGGGAAACAGCCCGAACAGTGGTAAAGACTTTGCTCGAGGAAATAGTGCCCAGGTACGGAGTGCCTGAGACTATTGATTTGGACAAAGGCCCGCATTTCACATCAAAAGTAACACAGGAACTGGCAAAAGCGCTAGGAATAAAATGGGAGAAACACACCCCTTATCACCCACAAAGCTCGGGAAGAGTAGAAAGAATGAACGGGGAAATAAAGAAACAGCTGACTAAATTGGTATTAGAGACTAAATTATCATGGGTAAAATGCATTCCGTTAGCCTTACTAAATATTAGGACTCAGCCGCGGGCAGATGTGGGATTGTCCCCATTCGAAATGCTATATGGAATGCCGTATAACCTGGAGAAGGTCCAGACTAACCCCAACATTAGTGATCAACATCTCAACAAATATTTAATAACGCTAATGAAGTTTAAGAAACAACTATGGGAAAAAGGAATGTGGGCTCAGAGACCACCTCTAGATCTTGTGTTACATCAGGTACAACCGGGAGATTGGGTTCTGATCCGGAGTTGGAAAGAAAACCCGCTAACACCGAAGTGGGAAGGACCATACCTGGTGTTACTTACAACAGACACCGCAGTACGCACAGCAGAGAAGGGGTGGACTCATGCCAGCCGA
The DNA here is from genome assembly GCA_030060385.1 of Muscicapa striata striata. Classification (NCBI taxonomy): domain Eukaryota; kingdom Metazoa; phylum Chordata; class Aves; order Passeriformes; family Muscicapidae; genus Muscicapa; species Muscicapa striata. The sequence continues at coordinate 4,222 of JAREIS010002116.1, read as the reverse complement.
ATAAAGGGACCAGTAGATCCATCCGGATTCTCCAAGAAAAATAACACCCACTGGGAAACAAAAGGAACAGCTGGTGACTTAAAGCTCACCCTGAAAAGAACCTCACCTTGTCACCCAGGAAAGTACATGGACGCGGGGGACATTTGGGTGGGGGATAATTGGCCACTACAGAAAGAGTTAATCGGGACTTCTGAGTCACCAGGATACTGTGGATATTTAGAGGAACTTGCTCAACAGCCATATTACAGACCTGTGAGATTAGAGTACAATGGTCAATTGTATAATGGAGAGGAAAATGTGAAGCATAACGATATTAGAGTAGCGTGTAGTTGGCTAGATTGCAACTGCTATCCGTTTGTATGTTTCTGTTGTAAAAATTGTAAGGAGTTGTGGTGGGTCCACTGCCAGAAAGGGAGGGCTCCTAGGAGTGTGTGTCAGCCCTGTTGGGAGGAGCAGCGCGAGCTGACTGCTTTGGCCTTAAGCCAAAAAGTAGCAACTCGAGAGCTGAAAGTGGGATCCCCGCTCTGGTGGCAGATATATTCCAAAGGGGTAAACCCTGACTTATATTGCTATCACCCCAACGAACCTCCCGGACCATTTAACACAGACATCGTGTTAGTCAAGTGTCGTAAGCAAGTAAAGAAACTCAGGTGTGATATTCCACCATTGAAGGATAAAAATTGGCATTCCAAAAGGAAGTGGAAAAGAGGAGTGAGTTCCGCCCCTGAAGAATATCCTTGCTGCCGTGAAGATGGTACACCTCGCAGCTAGCGGCAACCTAGCTGGCGAGCGAGGCAGAGGGGTAAGGAGTGGGGAAAGGGAATCTCACACAGGAATAACAGCAAAGGCGCTTACGACCCTCGATAACCGGAGGCTTGAAGGTGATAGTATAAAGGGAGTTAAAGAAAGAACTAATTCTATTTACTGCTCTGGCACTGGATGTCACCTAACTCTAATGGTGTACATAATAACAATGATGGGACTGGTAAAGGGAACACAAGAGAGCCATGAGCCCTTCAAATGGTCCCTCACTAGATGGGATGCCTCTAGTCCATTACAAACAGTTGTTGCTGTAGGAGCACCGAGTTTCATAGTGGGACTATGTAACCTAACTAACATACTACATTGTGGGAGAATTATGAATTTAACAGGATTTTACATGTGTCCGGCATCAAACCCAGGAAAGTCATATTGTAATTACCCGGGGGAGTACTTTTGTGGATATTGGGGCTGTGAAACCATTGCCTCTGACTGGAGGACGGGAGGAGATCCTTTTTTGAAGGCAGGATTTGGACCGGCGGGCTGTACCAAACCCCGGAGGGGACCCTCAGGAGAGATGGTATACACAGGAACCTGCTCCTTTATATATCTTAATGTCTCCCAGCCGGAAAAAGCTGAATGGTTGTTAGGAAAAACATGGGGGATCCGTCTCTGGGAACCAGGGGGGGATAGAGGCAATATGATCCTAATAAAGAAAGAGCCTGTACCGCATGATCCGAGCCCTGTGGGACCTAACCCAGTCATCGGTGACGGGGGCAAAAGAAATGTTGCAGATTTTTTCCCGAGAGAGAATGAGACAGAAGCCAAAAATGAGTCCAGAGGTTGGCTCGAGGGAGCTCAGCCCACCAAAGAATATAATACACTTTGGAGGGTGATGCAGGCAACCTATAAGGCACTAAACCAGACCTATCCTAACTTAACCAAAGAATGCTGGTTGTGTTACATAGTGAAACCACCCTTTTATGAGGCTATAGGGTCCACCGCCAAGTCAAGACGGGTTAATGGAACAAACCCGAGAGAGTGTTTATGGAAAAGGGAACAAGGTAGTGTCCAGAGAATATCAATGGCTCAAGTGAGTGGAAAGGGGAGATGTGTGGGAAATATACCTAGAGACAAGGACCACCTATGCCATGTAAAAATGTCTGTATCAGATCCAAAGAAGCCGGCCACGTGGCTCCTTCCTGCTATAAATTCAAAATGGGTCTGTAACACTTTAGGGGTAACCCCGTGCATCTTTACAGAAGCCTTTAATGAAACCTATGAGTTTTGCGTACAAGTTATAATAGTTCCCCGGATTACCTACCATCCCGAGGAATATGTGTATGCTCAATATCAGACTCTGGAGAAGCCCCATTTAGTGAAGCGAGAGCCCTTCACAGCACTAACAGTGGCTGTATTACTAGGTATAGGAGGGGCTGGAATGGGAACAGGGGTAGCGTCCTTAGTAAATCAACAAGCGGGATTTAAAGAGCTTAGGGTGTCAGTAGATGAAGATTTAAGGAGAATTGATAAATCCATAAAAGACCTTACAGACTCCCTAGATTCGCTAGCTGAAGTGACCTTGCAAAATAGAAGAGGACTGAATTTACTGCTTTTACAACAAGGAGGTTTATGTGCTGCACTTAGAGAAGAATGTTGTGTATATGCTAACCGAAGCGGAGTTATAAGGGAAACCATGGCCAAATTACAAGAAGGACTGGAAAAGAGAAAACGAGAAAGAGAAGCACAACAAAACTGGTATGAATCTTGGTTTAGTCGCTCCCCTTGGTTAACAACCCTTTTGTCTACCATAGCAGGACCACTAATACTGTTTGTTCTAACGTTAACCTTTGGACCCTGTATTTTTAACAAACTTATCAATATAGTCAAGAGGAGATTAGAGGCTGCTCATTTAATGCTTGTTAGAGCAAAGTATGAGTCGTTAAATGGGGGGGGGAAATGGAAGACTATTTAGAACTCAGCAGAAAAGAACTGGTAAGATACAGTGAACAAAAGGGTTAAAAAAAAAAAAAGGGGATTGTGATGAAACAAGTGACCTTTTGTTCACTGTTCCTGTTTATTGCTCACTGAGGAAGAAGAGTGTGTAAACAAACAACCACAACCCTGCATGGGATAATAAACGAGGGACCTTTTGCTCGCCCGGCGCCTGGCTGGGACATAGTTAATTGTTTTAGTGTTTAGCTCTGCCCTTTTGTTCGCCTGGTGCCTGGCTGGGGTATAGTTAATTGTTTTAGTGTTCTGCCTTGCTTGGATAAGCCTTTTGCCTCACTTATCTGACAGACCTTGAAGGGGAGACGTGTTGTAAATTATTCTGCTTTGCTGGCGAGTCCGCAAGGACGGATACTGCTATGCTTGCATACTTACAAATGTTTGTAGATATTGCAGCGCTAGGTTCAAGGAAGAAGACACTGAAGAAGACTATCGTGAGCCTTCGTCAAAGACCACCAGGAGGCAGGAATAAGACCCCCTAGCAACTGGCGGAGCAGGCGCAGAAGTAACCGGAAGGATGACTCGACAGGGAGAGCAGAGACCCTAAAAAGGGGATCCGAAACACAGTCCGTGCGGCAGTTGGTGGAGCGGTGACTCCCCTGTCGCCCAGCGCTGCAACTTTGCTTTCTCTTTTCTGTAACAATAAATTGGCTACATAATTGGCCTACATAGCCCATTGTGCTCATTTATAACAACGTCTGTTTCAGGAGCCAAGCTGTCTGGGCCCAGTAACAAACTTTCTGCCCAAAGCCAGTAGAAATATTACGACCCATTTCAAAGATATTAACACCCATCCCTTCACCCATCAAATGATTTGTAAAGACATTAACACACATCTTTCCTCTCACATTGATGTTTCCTGTGCGGGTGACAATCTTTTAAGCCCAGCCTTCAGCCTGACCTCTCTGCTGTTGTGGTTCTATGGACAGAGGTTGTTGTCTCTTCCCCTTCCATGGGCAGGCCAGTGTTCAGCCATCTCCAGGACAGCAGGGCCCCACCCCACGGCACTGTGACCTGGGAAGACAAAAAACATCACTCCAAATATCCCCCCTTCCTCCTTCCCAGGCATTTGGCCCTGCCAGTGGGTCTTGCTGCTGGGTGCCTCAGGGGAAAGGAGAACACTGTGACACTGTGGGGCCCCACGGAACCAAACACCCATTGTGACACTGCAGAACCTCACAGAACCAAGGAAATCCCTGTGACACTGCGGGGTCTAATGGAACCAAGAGTTCATTGTGACACAGAAGGGCCACATGAAGTGAAGGAACCATTGTGACACTGCTGATCCAAGGAGACCATTGTGACAGTGGGGAAACTCAGGGAACCAAGGGTCCATGGGGATATTGTGGGGCCGAATGAAACCTATTGGCCATTGTGAAACTGCATGGCCTTGTGGAACCAAGGAGACCATGGTGACACTGTGGGGCCACATGGAAGCAAGGATTCCATTTTT
>JAREIS010002115.1:0-14194 GCA_030060385.1 Muscicapa striata striata | reverse complement strand
CAGGGTCACTGTCCCTTCAACCCTGGAATCACTGTCCCTTTCCCCTCAAGGTCACTGTCCTCCCTACCAGTGTCACTGTCCCCTCCTTCCTCCTTCCCTCCCTCAGTGTCGCTGTCCCTTCCCCATCTCAGATGCTGTCCCTTCTCCCTCCAGTGTCACTGTCCTGTGTCCACTGTCCCTCTCCCTTGTCCCTTGTCCCCATGCCCCCTGGTGTCACTGTCCTTCCCCGCTATGTCACTGTCCCTCTCCCCGCCCCTTGTCCCCATCCTCCCCGGTGTCTCTGTCCCTTCCCCCTCGGTGCCACTGTCCCCATCCCCCGGTGTCACTGTCCTCCCCCACCAGTGTCACTGTCCCTTCCCCCCCGGTGTCGCTGTCCCTGTGTCACTGTCCCTCCCCCGCTATGTCACTGTCCCTCTCCCCGTCCCCTGTCCCCATCCCCCCGCGTGTCCCCCCTTTCCCGCGCTCGGGGCTCCCGCGGGGTGTCCCCCGGGCCGTGTGGCCGCCGGGATGTCCCCGTGTCGCCGCGCTGGCTCCGCCCCGCCGCAGTGTGTGGGATGGGGCGGCTGCAGCCGCCGCCGTTGCCAGGGAACCGCGGGCCCTCGGGGTTTGGGGGCCCCCTTTTCCCGGGGGGGCACCGCGCGCTGCTGGGCTGGGGGGGGTGGCGGTCACAGCGAGGGGACAAAGGGACAAAGCGCAGGGGACAGGGCAGGTCCGGTCCCCGCGTTGTTCTGTCATTCCTTGGAAGGGGGGGGGGAGCCCCTGGATCCGCCTGGATCTGCCCCACCGGGGGGTCCTGGCAGGAGGTGACATCCCGGTCCTTGGTCCCGGTGTCCCTGTCCCCCCTGCTGCCATCCCTGTGTCCTTCCAGAATCCATCCCTGTGTCCCCCTAGAACCCATCCCTGTGTCCTTCCAGAATCCATCCCTGTGACCCCCAGAATCCATCCCTGTGTCCCCCCAGAACCCATCCCCTCCATCCCCCATCTCCCCCATTCCCATCTCCCCCATTCCCATATCCCATTCCCATATCCCATTCCCATATCCTATTCCCAATTCTTCATTCCTATCTCCCCCATTCCAAATCCCCCCATTCCCAATCCCCCATTCCCATATCCCCCATTCCCCCATTCCCAATCCCCCATTTCCATCCCCATTCCCATTCCCATCTCCCCATTCCCAATCTCCAATTCCCATCTCCCCATTCCAAATCCCCATTCCCAATCCCCGATTTCCATCCCCATTCCCATCTCTCCCCATTCCATCTCCCATTCCCCCATTCCCATTCCCATTCCCCATTCCCCATTCCTATCTCCCCCATTCCCATCTCCTCATTCCCATCTCACCTCATCCCTATTCCCCATTCCCCATTCCCATTCCCATTCCCATTCCCATTCCCCGATCCCATCACCTCCTTCCACAATCTCCCCATCCCCGTTCCCCAAATCCCAACCTTCTGGCCCCGACCCTGTCCCACCTTCGGCTCCCAATCCCTCCCCAATCCTTCTCGCCCATGCTCCCAACATCCCAGCTCCCATCCCAATCCCTCCCACATCCCGCTCCCAATTCCATGACTCCCATTCCCTCCACATTCCCATCTCCATGTCATTCTGGCTCCCACCATTCGCTCCTCACATGCTGGGGTCCCTCTCGCTCGCGGGCCGTCTCCTAGGGTGTCCCTGCCGCCGAGCCTCCCATCCGTCCCGCCATCTCCGCGCTCGATCCGCTCCCATTCCCGGCCGCCGTCCGTGCCGGGCCCGGTCATCTCCATGCCCTGCCATGCCTCCCCAGGTCCGTGCTCCTGCGCCGTCCGCTGCCATCCGTGTCCCTGGTGCCCAGCCGTCCGGCCGTCCGGATCCGCCTGGCCGTCCGCGTCCCGCCGTGTCCTCGACCGCTGACCGAGGCCGAGCCCGGGCCTGCGAACCGGCTAGCCGAATGTCCGCGGGCCGATGCCTGCGGCCAGTCCCGAGGCCCGCAGTCCTGCGTGCTCCGAGCGTGCCGGCCGGATCCGTGCGCCGCTGAGCCCCGATCCGGCCTGAGTCTGCGGCGTCCCGGGTGCGGCCGAGCCCGTCCGGCTGCCCTGAGTGCCGGCCGAGCGGCGTGCCAGCGTCCGGGCGGCCCGAGCCGCCAGCCGCGCCGCGCGGTGCCGGCCGGGAGGTGCCGCCGGCCGCCCGCGGCCGCGGCGTGCCCGCTGCCGCGGGCGTGCTCCGCGGCCGGCCGAGCCGGCCGCGGCCGCGCGGCGGCCGCGCCGAGCGCCGGTGCCGTGCGCAGCCGCCGCGCCGTAGCCGCGCCGCGGCTGGCCGTGCCGGGCCGAGCGCGTCGCCGGCGTGCCGGCCGCCGGCCGAGCCAGGCCGCGCCGTGCCGTGCAGCCGTGCCGAGCCGCGCGAGCCGCGGCCGCGCCGAGCGTGCGCGAGCCGGCTGCGCCGAGCGCGCGTGCCGCGCGAGCCGAGCCGGCTGCAGGTGCCGTCGCGGCCGAAGCCGAGCCTGCCGAGCCTGCGCGAGCCGAGCCGAAGCCGAGCCGCGTGCCGCAGCTGCAGGCCGAGCGCGAAGCCTGCCGGCGCCGCGGCCGAGCCAAAGCCGTCGCGTGCCGAAGCCGGGCCGAGCCAGCCGAGCCGAGGCCGGCGAGCCTGAGCCGTGGCCGCGGCCGAGCCGTGCCAGGCCGAGCCGCGTGCCGCAGCCGCGCCGCCGTGCCGAAGCGCCGTGCGCGCCGTGACCGCGTCGCCGTGCCGTGCCGAGCCGTCGCGCCGAGCCGCCGCGCCGCGGCCGTGCCGTGCCGAGCCGAAAGCCGCGGCCGCGGCCGAGCCGAGCGTGCTGTGCCGAGCCGAGCCGTGCCGTGCCGTGCCGAGCCGGAGCCGTGCCGTGCGGCCGTGCCGCGCCGTGCCGTGCCGAGCCGGGACGCAGGGATGGATCTGTGCCCTAACCGATAAACCCTGGGCACGACGTGGCACGGGGCTGCCAGGCACCTCCCAGCCCTCCCTGCCACACCCCGGTGTCCCCCTGGTGTCCCCAGACTCTCCCTGGGGTCAGAGATCACCCACTGAGCCCCTGGTGTCCCCCTGGTGTCCCCAGACTGTCCCTGGGGTCCAGGTGTCCCCCCTGAGCCCCCAGTGTCCCCCTGGTGTCCCCAGACTGTCCCTGGGGTGCAGGTGTCCCCCTGAGCCCCCGGTGTCCCCCTGGTGTCCCCAGACTGTCCCTGGGGTGCAGGTGTCCCCCTGAGCCCCCAGTGTCCCCCTGGTGTCCCCAGACTGTCCCTGGGGTGCAGGTGTCCCCCTGAGCCCCCAGTGTCCCCCTGGTGTCCCCCTGGTGTCCCTGGGGTGCAGGTGTCCCCCTGAGCCCCCAGTGTCCCCCTGGTGTCCCAGACTGTCCCTGGGGTGCAGGTGTCCCCTGAGCCCCTGGTGCTGGTGGCTCGGTGTCCCCCTGGTGTCCCCAGACTGTCCCTGGGGTGCAGGTGTCCCCCTGAGCCCCCAGTGTCCCCCTGGTGTCCCCCTGGTGTCCCCCTGGTGTCCCCAGACTGTCCCTGGGGTGCAGGTGTCCCCCTGAGCCCCCTCCCCTCTCTCTCTCCCCCCAGGACTCCCTGAACAACAACGGCGGCTTCGCCCCCGCCCCCGCCGCGCCCCGGCCCAGCTGGCAGGAGGCGCTGCTGCACCGCTCCTCCTCCTCCTCCTCCTCCTCACACACCGGTGAGCGGGGACACGGGGACAGGGACAGCGGGGGGGACAGGGACACAGGGACAGGGACACGGGGACAGGGACACGGGGACAGGGACACTGGGACAGGGACACGGGGACAGCGGGGGGGACAGGGACACGGGGACAGGGACACTGGGACAGGGACACTGGGACAGGGACATGGGGACAGCGGGGGACAGGGACACGGGGACAGGGACACTGGGACAGGGACATGGGGACAGCGGGGGGGACAGGGACACTGGGACAGGGACACGGGGACAGGGACACGGGGACAGCGGGATGTGACAGGGACACTGGGACAGCAGGGCTGGGACAGGGGGGTGGGACAGTGAAATTGGGACAGTGACACTGTGATAGGGACAGCGGGATGTGACAGTGACATTGGGGCAGCGGGGTGGGACAGTGACACTGGGACAGTGACATTGGGACTGTGACACTGGGACAGGAACACTGGGACAGCGGGGGGGACAGGGACACTGAGACAGGGACACTGGGACAGTGGCATTGGGACAGCGGCATTGGGACAGCGGGTGGGACAGGGACAATGGGACAGTAGCACTGGGACAGTGACACTGGGACAGGGACCCTGGGACAGTGACATTGGGACAGTGGGGTGGGACAATGACACTGGGACAGTGGGGTGGGATGGTGACACTGGGACAATGGCAGTGACATTGGGACAGTGACACTCTGACAGCAGGGCTAGGACAGAGGGGTGACAGTGACCCTGGGACAGTGATGGTGTGACACCAGGATGTGACAGTGACACTGAGACAGCAGGGTGTGACAATGGGAAAGTGACAATGGGGTGGGACAGTGATGCTGTGACAGCGGGGCTGTCACACTGACAGTGTGACAGTGGGCCATGCCAACGTGGGTGTGCCAGTGGGGTGTGACAGTGACACTGTGACAGCGGGCTGGGACAGTGGGGTGGGACAGTGACACTGGGACAGGCTGTGACAGTGACTGTGAAAGTGGGGCCGTGACAGTGACCTTGTGACAGTGACACGGTGACAGTCGGGCTGTGCCAGTGACAGTGTGACAGCGGGGCTGTGCCAGTGCGGGTGTGTCAGCGGGGTGGTGCCAGTGGGACAGTGACAGTGTGACAGTGACAGTGTGACAGTGACACGGTGACAGTGGGGTGTGACAGTGACAGTGTGACAGTGACAGTGTGACAGTGACACGGTGACAGTGGGGTGTAACAGTGCCAGTGTGACAGTGACACGGTGACAGCCGCGCCGCGGGCTCACCCCGCCCCGTGTCGCCCTCCCCGCAGGACACTCGTCCCCCCACGCCTGCATCCTGGACGGCCCCTGCCTGCAGAGCCCGCCGGGCCCCGGGGGGGCGCCCCCCTCGCTGCCGCCCTCCCCCCTGGACTCGCAAGGCAACAGCCCCGAGTCCCGGGCACATGGTAACCCAGCGCCCCCGAGAGCCGCGCCCGATTTTAACATGAACCTCATCTCCGCTGCGCTCCGAGCTCCGCTCTCCCCGCCGCGCCCCCGCCCGCCGCCCCCGCCTCACCCCTGTCTCTCTCCAACAGGGCCCGCCGCCCCCCGGCGCCCCGCCGCCGCCCAACCCCGCCCCCGGCCGCCCCCCAGGCCCCCACGCAGCCCCGGGGCGGCGACGGCCTGGGTCCCCCGCCCGCAGCCGCAGCCGCAGCCCCAGCCCCGGCCGGGGCGGGACGGGGCTCCCGCGGAGCCGCTCAGCCCGACGGGGAGGGTGCCCGGTCCGGCCGCGCCGCCAGCGTGCGCGGCCACCCCTCGGGCTCCTCCGAGACCACCTCGCCCTCCTCGGACCCGGGCATCGAGGCCGACCTCACGAGCCGCACGGCCAAGCCCTTCCTGCCCGGGGCGGCGGGCGACGAGCTGAGCTCGCCCGGCTCCGACTCGGACGTGGACGGGGAGCTGGAGGCGGCGTTCGCGCGGCGCCTGGTCAGCAACATGATCTCGTCCATCTCGGAGACCGAGCTGGACCTGAGCAGCGACAGCAGCAGCGGCCGCTCGTCGCACCTGACCAACTCCATCGAGGAGGCCAGCTCGCCCGGCTCCGAGGGCGAGCTGGAGCCCGAGCTGGAGGCGCCCGGCCTGCTGGGCATCAAGGACTCGCTGCTGCTGGACAAGGGCAAGGAGGACGAGGAGGAGCCGGCCGAGAGGGGCCCGCCGGAGCGCGGCGTGCTCAGGAGGGAGAGCCTGGCCGAGCTGAAGATGGACGCCTACTACGACAGCCTGGAGCCGGCCGACGGCCCCGCGCCCGAGGGCCAGACCGACGTGTCCAGCGCCAGCCCCCTGGACCTGAAGATCGACCCCGACCACAGCCTGGAGAGCATCCGCCGCTCCTTCTACCTGCCCGTGGGGCCCAAGCTGATGCCCGAGGCGGACGAGGAGGACAACAGCGAGTACGACTCGGACTCGGAGTCGGAGCCCGACCTGAGCGAGGACTCGGACTCGCCGTGGCTGCTCAGCAACCTGGTGAACAAGATGATCTCGGAGGGCTCGTACCCCATCAAGTGCCCGGACGAGTGCTTCCAGAACAGCCACTCGCTGTGCGACACCATCTCGCCCGCCTCCGACCTGGAGCCCGAGATCCTGAGCGAGGCTCTGGACGAGGAGCCGGCCCCGCGGGACTCGCCGGCGGCGCTGGGGACGCGGCGGCGGTGCCGGCGCGGTGCCAGCGGGCGCCATCGAGCTGGTGGACATGGAGACGCTGGCGCTCCTCCCTGGCCGAGGCCGAGCACGCGCCGCCGAGCGCCGCGGAGCCGCCGGCCGAGGAGCCGGGCCCTTCCTCTTCCTCAGCAACCCCACCAACGACACCATCGCGCCCGTGCCCCGGCCGCCCCGTCACCCTCGGCCGCCTGGACGCCTCGAGGTCCTGGCCACCTTGGGCTGCCGCCGGTGGCCCAACCACGAGTGTCCCTGGCACCGAGCCCGCTGTCACCAGCCCCGGCGCTGGGCCCTGGACGGGGACCTGGACTCGGGCGTGCTGGAGGCCGACTCCATGATCGACGACGTCCGGTTAGCGCCCGACGGCGACCCCGCCGCGCTGGACGTGTCCACGGCCAAGACCAACCGCGGCTTCGCCGCAGCCCTGGAGGAGGCCGAGCCGCCTCGGTGGCCTCGCGCCGGCAGCCCGGCCGGGAGGCGCCGGAGCCGCGGAGCCGCCGGCGCTGGACGAGTCGCTGGCCTACGACTCGGTCAAGTACACGCTGGTGGTGGACGAGCACACGCAGCTGGAGCTGGTCAGCCTGCGGCGCTGCACGTCCGTGCTCAGCGACGACAGCGACATCCTGAGGGCCTGCGACGACGAGGTGGCCTTTGGTGACGGGCTGGTGGCCCCCGACGCGCGCAGCTCCTCCGAGGACTCGTCCCCCGAGGCCGACCTGCAGTTCTCCAAGAAGTTCCTCAACGTCTTCGTCAACAGCACCTCGCGCTCCTCCAGTAAGTGGTGGTGCCCTGGCGTGGCGTGTCAGGACGTGTCGTGACGTGTCAGGATGTGTCAGGACATGTCATGACGTGTCAGGATGTGTTGTGACGTGTCAGGACGTATCGTGACGTGTCGTGACGTGTCAGGACGTGTCGTGACATATCAGGATGTGTCAGGATGTGTCAGGACATGTCAGGACGTGTCAGGACATGTCGTGACGTGTCAGGACATGTCGTGACATGTCAGGATGTGTCAGGATGTGTCAGGACGTGTCGTGGTGTGTCAGGACTTGTGACGTGTCAGGACGGTGTCGTGTCCAGGATGCGGATGTCGTGGTGTCAGTCAGGGACTGTCAGGGCGTGTCGATGCGTCAGGACTTGTCGTGACGTGTCAGGACGTATCGTGACGTGTCAGGATGTGTCAGGATGTGTCATGACGTGTCAGGACGTGTCATGACATGTCAGGATATGTCGTGACATGTCAGGACGCGTCGTGGCGTGTCACGGTGTCCTGGGCTGCTCTGGGTGACCTTGGCACTCCGGTGTCCTGTCCCAGCCATTCCTGTTGTAGCATGTCACGATATGTCACGGGATGTCACGATATGTCACTGGATGTCGTGACGTGTCATGCCAAGCTGTCCTGGCTCTTCTCAGGCCAGCTGTCCTGTCCCAGCCATCCTGGCACCATTCCTGTGTACCGTGCCGTGTCACGATATGTGGTGGGACGTCATGATATGTCACAGGATGTCACGATATGTCACTGGATGTCGTGACATGTCATGCCATGCTAACGTGGCTCTTCTCACCAGCTGTGGTCCCAGCCATCTTCTCACCCCAGCTGTCATCACGTCATCACGATGTCATTGTCACAGGATGGCTATGTCACTGGATTCCCATGCTAACGTGGCTCTTCTCATGTCATGATATGTCACCATTCCCCCGTGCCATGTCATGTCATGATATGTCACAGGGTGTCATGATATGCCACTGGATGTCGTGACATGCCATGCCATGCTGTCCTGGCTCTTCTCACACCCTCCCTGTCCTGTCCCAGCCATGGCACCGTTCCCCTGTGTCACACCATGTCACGATATATCACGATACGTCTGGGATGTCACGGCACGTCGTGACATGTCACGGGAGACTGGGCAGGCTCACAGTGACCACAAGTGTCCCCAGCCGTGCTCCCCACGAGCGTTCTGTCCTCATGAGTGTCCCTCAGGGACACGGGCGGGGTGTCCCCTGTTCCCACAGGGGTGGCAGCTGTCCCCTGTGCCCCCTGCCATGGCTGTTCCCTGTCCCGGTGGGGTGTCCCCAGCTGTCCCCAGTGTCCCCTGGCACGGCTGTCCCCTGTCCCCGTGGGGTGTCCCCAGCTGTCCCCAGTGTCCCCTGGCACGGCTGTCCCCTGTCCCCGTGGGGTGTCCCCAGCTGTCCCCAGTGTCCCCTGGCATTGCTGTCCCCACAGGCACAGAGTCCTTCGGGCTCTTCTCCTGCATGGTGAACGGCGAGGAGCGGGAGCAGACCCACCGCGCTGTCTTCAGGTGAGGCCACCCCAGGTGACACCCCAAGGGACACCCATGGCCCCACAGTGTCACCCCAGGGTGCTGCGGTGCCACCCCAGGGCCCCCAGTGTCACCCCAGGGCCCCCAATGTCACCCCAGGGCCCTGCAGTGCCACCCCAGGGCCCCCAGTGTCACCCCAGGGTCCTGCAGTGCCACCCCAGGGCCCCCAATGTCACCCCAGGGCCCCCAGTGTCACCCCAGGGCGCCCTGCCTGCTCCTGGTGCCCCTGGTGTGGCTGTCCCTGGGCTCGGGGGGTGCCATGTCCCCCAGTGTCACAGGGGTGGGTTTGGGGGTGACTGTGCCATTGGTCGGGTGGGGGTCTGAGCGTGAGGGGTGAGGAGGTGATGAGGGGCACAGGGGTGTGGGGTTGGGTTTGGGGTGACCAGGAGGTGATGAGGGGCACACAGGTTTGGGTTTGAGGGTGACCAGGAGCTCAGGACGGTGGCTTTGGGGTCACCAGGAGCTCGGGGGTGGCTTTGGGGTCACCAGGAGCTCGAGGCAGTGGCTTTGGGGTCACCAGGTGCTCAGGGCAGTGCCTTTGGGGTCACCAGGAGCTCAGGGCGGTGCCTTTGGGGTCACCAGGAGTTTGGGGCAGTACCTTTGGGGTCACCAAGAGCTCAAGGCACTGACTTTGGGGGTGCTGATGACATGATGGGTTCCAAGCAGTGTCTTTGGGGTCACCAGGAGCTCAGGGGGTGCCTTTGGGGTCACCAGGAGCTCAGGGCAGTGCCTTTGGGGTCACCAGGAGCTCAGGGGGTGCCTTTGGGGTCACCAGGAGCTCAGGGCGGTGCTTTTGGGGTCACCAGGAGTTTGGGGCAGTGGCTTTGGGGTCACCAAGAGCTCAGGGCAATGTCTTTGGGGTCACCAGGAGCTCGGGGCAGTGTCTTTGGGGTCACCAGGAGCTCAGAGCAGTGGCTTCAGGGTCACCAGGAGCTCAGGGCAGTGTCTTTGGGGTCACCAGGAGCTCGGGGCAGTGCCTCTGGGGGTGCTGGTGACCTGCTGGGTGCCGAGCCGTGTCTCTGTGCCCGATCCCCTCCCCATCCCACCCCTGCACACGCCCCCCAGGTTCATCCCTCGCCACGAGGACGAGCTGGAGCTGGACGTGGACGATCCCATCCTGGTGGAGCTGGAGGAGGACGATTACTGGTACCGGGGTTACAACATGCGGACGGGCGAGCGCGGCATCTTCCCCGCCTTCTACGCACACGAGGTGGTGGGGCAGGCCCGCGACGCCATCGGTGCGAGCCCCGGGGGCCTCGGGGGTCTGGGGAGGGGTCTGGGGGGGTTTGGGGCGCTCGGAGAGACAAGCTTTGCTGGTTGTGTGATTGTGCGATTGTGCGATTGTGTGATTGTGTGATTGTGTGATTGTGTGATTGTGTGATTGTGTGATTGTGTGATTGTGTGATTGTGCGATTGTGTGATTGTGTGATTGTGCGATAGTGTGATTGTGTGATTGTGCGATTGTGTGATTGTGAGATTGTGTGATTGTGCGATTGTGTGATTGTGCAATTGTGTGATTCTGTGATTGTGCGATTGTGTGATTGTGTGATTGTGTGATTGTGCAATTGTGTGATTGTGTGATTGTGCGATTGTGTGATTGTGCGATTGTGTGATTCTGTGATTGATTGTGCGATTGTGTGATTGTGCGATTGTGCGATTGTGTGATTGTGTGATTGTGCGATTGTGCGATTGTGTGATTGTGTGATTGTGTGATTCTGTGATTGTGCGATTGTGTGATTGTGTGATAGTGTGATTGATTCTGTGATTGTGCGATTGTGTGATTGATTGTGTGATTGTGTGATTGCGTGATTGATTGTGATTGTGTGATTGCGTGATTGATTGTGATTGTGTGATTCTGTGATAGTGTGATTGATTCTGTGATTGTGCGATTGTGTGATTGATTGTGTGATTGTGTGATTGATTCTGCAATTGTGTGATTCTGCAATTCCGTGATTGATTCTGTGATTGGTTCTGTGATTGATTTTGTGTTTGTGTGATTCTATGATTCTGTGATTCTGTGATTGATTCTTTGATTCTGTGATTGAGTGGTTCTGTGATTGTGTGATTCTGTGATTGATTCTGTGATTGATTCTGTGATTGATTCTGTGATTGTGTGATTCTATGATTCTGTGATTGATTCTTTGATTCTGATTCTGATTGATTCTATGAATGTGTGATTGTGTGATTCTCTGTCATTCAGTGACTGATTGTAAGATTCTGTGATTGATTCTATGATTCTGTGATTCTTTGATTGCGTGACCTCATGATTGTGTGATTGTGATTCCGTGACTGTGTGATTATGATCACGTGATTAATTGTGATCCCACGAGTATGTGATTGTGATCCCGTGATTGCGTGACTGTGATCCCATGCGTGTGTTATTGTGATCCCGTGATCATGTGATTGTGATTCCACAATTGCGTGACTGTGACCCCATGATTGTGTGATTGTGATCCTGTGATTGTGTTATTGTGATCCCGCGATTGTGATCCTGCGATTGTGATCCCGTGATTGTTTTATTGTGATCCTGCGATTGTGATCCCACGATTGTGTGACTGTGATCCCGTGACTGTGTGACTGTGATCCCGTGATCATGTGATTGTGATTCCACAATTGTGTGACTGTGACCCCATGATTGTGTGATTGTGATCCTGTGATTGTTTTATTGTGATCCCACAATTGTGTTATTGTGATCCCACGATTGTGATCCCACGATTGTGATCCTGCAATTGTGTTATTGTGATCCTGCGATTGTGATTCCGTGATTGTTCTATTGTGATCCTGCGATTGTGCGATTGTGACCCCATGATTGTGTGACTGTGATGCCACAATTGTGTGATTGTGATTGCATGAGTGTGCAATTGTGCTTTCTCGATTGTGTGACTGTGATCCTGTGACTGTGTGACTGTGATCCCACAACTGTGACTGTGATCCCACGATTGTGTGATTGTGATGTCATGATTGTGTGATTATGATCCTGTGATTGTGGTCCCACGACTGTGTGACTGTGATCCCGCAATTGTGACTGTGACCCCACGATTGTGTGATTATGATCCTGTGACTGTGATCCTGTGGCTGTGTGACTGATCCCACAATTGTGTGACTGTGACCCCATGACTGTGTGTTTGTGATCCTGTGATTGTGTGGCTGTGATCCCATGAGTGTGTGATTGTGACCTCATGATTGTGTGATTGTGATCCCATGAGTGCCATTGTGATCACGTGATTGAGTGATTGTGGTCCCACGCTTGTGTGATTGTGATCCTGTGATTGTGTGACTGTGATCCCATGAGTGTGTGATTGTGATGCCCTGATTGTGTGATGGTGATCCTGTGACTCTGTGATTGTGATCCCGTGATGGTGACTGTGATCCCACAAATGTGTGATCGTGGCCCATGATTGTGTGATTGTGACCCCATGGTTGTGTGATTGTGATCCCATGGTTGTTTGATTGTGACCCCATGATTGTGTGATTGTGATTTTGCGATTGTGTGATTGTGATCCTGTGATTGTGCGATTGTGATCCCACAATTGCATGATTGTGATCCCACATTTGTTTGATTCTGACCCCCCGACTGTGTGACTGTGACCCCGTGATTGTGATCCCATGAGCCTGATTGTGATCCCATGACTGTGTGATTGTGATCCCATGACTGTGATCCCATGACTGTGCGACTGTGTGACTGTGATCCTGTGACTGTGTGACTGTGACCCCGTGACTGTCTGACTGTGATCCCTGTGATTGTGTGACTGTGACCCTGTGATTGTGTGACTGTGACCCCATGACTGTGTGACTGTGATCCCACGATCGTGTGACTGTGATTCCGTGACTGTGTGACTGTGATCCCTGGACTGTGCGAGTGTGATCCCGTGAGCCCGACTGTGACCCCGTGACTGTGTGACTGTGACCCTGTGACTGTCTGACTGTGATCTGGTGACTGTGATCCTGTGACCCCGTGACTGTGTGACTGTGATCCTGTGACCCCGTGACTGTGATCCTGTGACCCCGTGACTGTGTGACTGTGACCCCACAATTGTGTGACTGTTACCCCGTGACTGTGATCCTGTGACCCCGTGACTGTGTGACTGTGATCCCATGAGCCCGACTGTGACCCTGTGACCCCGTGACTGTGTGACTGTGACCCCGTGACTGTGTGACTGTGACCCCCGGACTGTCCGACTGTGCTCCCCCGATTGTCACCCTCTCCCGGCTGTTTCCCGCAGGCCTGAAGCGGAACCCGTGCTGGCTGGAGCGCTTCACCGTGCAGTTCCTGGGCTCCGTGGAGGTCCCGTACCACCAGGGCAACGGGATCCTGTGCGCGGCCATGCAGAAGGTGGGGAGGGGGCAGCGGGAGCCCCCCGCGGCCCCGGGACCCCCCTGACACCCCCGTGTCCCCCAGATCGCCACCACCAGGAAGCTGACGGTGCACCTGCGGCCCCCGGCCAGCTGTGACCTGGAGGTGACACTGCAGGGCATCAAACTCATCCTGACTGTCACCGAGTACAGCCCCGAGCACGAGGTCAGGGGGCTGAGGGCGTGGGGGACGGGAGGGGAGGGGTCTGGGGGTGACTGGGAGGGGATGGGAGGGGTCTGGGAGTGACCAGGAATTGGGGGGAGGGGTCTGAGGGTGACCAGGAATTGGGGGAGGGGTCTGGGGAGTGACCAGAAGGAAGGGCAGGGGTCTGGGAGTGACCAGAAAGGGATGGGAGGGGTCTGGGGGTGACCAGGAAGGGAGGAGTCTGGGGGTGACTGGGAGGGGAGAAGAGGGGTCTGGGGGTGACCAGGAGGGAGGAGGGGTCTGGGAGTGACCAGGAATTGGGGGAGGGGTCTGGGGGTGACCAGGTATTGGGGGAGGGGTCTGGGAGTGACCAGAAGGAAACGGCAGGGGTCTGAGGGTGACCAGGAAGGGATGGGAGGGGTCTGGGCGTGACCAGGAATTGGGGGAGGGGTCTGAGGGCACCAGGAAGGGATGGGAGAGGTCTGGGAGTGACCAGGAATTGGGGGGAGGGGTCTGAGGGTGACCAGGAAGGGATGGGAGAGGTCTGGGGAGGACCAAGAATTGGGGAGGGGTCTGGAGTGACCAGGAATTGGGGGAGGGGTCTGGAGGTGACCAGGAATTGGGGGAGGGGTCTGAGGGTAACCAGGAGGGGAGGAGTCTGGGGTGACCATGAGTGTGGAGGGGCCTAGGGCCTGGGGTTTGGAGAGCAGAAAGGAGATTTGGGGGTGACCAGGAGGTGGAGGGCAGTCTGGGCTTGGGGGTGACCAGGACAGGTGGAATGTGGGGGTGAGTTTTGGGGTGGTGAGGGTTCAAGGCTCTGAGTTTGGGGGCAAAAGGAGATTTGGGGGTGACCAGGAGTGTGGAGCGTGCAGGGGTCTGGGGCTTGGGGTGACCAGGAGTGAGGGGGTGACCACAGGAGGGGACAGGAGAAGGTTTGGGGGTGACCAGGATGTGATGAGGGGTGCAAGGATCTGGGTTTGGGAGCAAAGGAGATTTGGGGGTGACCAGGAGGTGAGGGATGTTTGGGTCTG
>JAREIS010002114.1:0-15532 GCA_030060385.1 Muscicapa striata striata | reverse complement strand
CTCTAAACTCCATATAAAGTGTTAGTTAACTGTCTTCAGATTTTGGTCACACAAAACAATTCCTCTAGGCCTGAAACTCAAGGACACCCTAAAACCTCAGGCTCGGAAAAGTATATACAATAGTGAATTGCTGGGGGAGTAAACTGGTGGAATATGGCTTCATTACCCAAAGCTGTAATTGGAGCATTAACCCCTGATACGCAAATGGACTAAACTTATATCTGTCTGAAAATTTCATGACCATTGTCCACCTTAGGTGGAGCCTCCGAGAGACTTTTGACTGCCCAAGGCATATATATTGAATGCCTTCAATAAATACTCATTTTATTCCTTTAACCTTGTCTAGCCTCTGCCCTAGGTAGCCACAATGTGGTGTCACAATAGTCTCCATGAGTCCATAAGGACCCACAGTGTCAAAACAAATCGATGGTTTCACTGAGCCCTACAGTGTCACTGTGTTCCCCTTGGCTCCACAAGGCTCTGAAATGCCACAATGGCCCATGGTTTCATTAGGTTCTGCTGTGTCATAGTGCACCTTTGATTCTATGGTGCCCCAGAGTGTCACAATGGCATCCTTTGTTCCATAGTGTCAGAATGGACCCTTTGTACCATGCAGACCCACACTGTCACTGTAGTGCCCTTGATTCCTTGAGGCCCTGCCAGCTTTAATGGCCCATTTGTTCCAGTGGATCCCAAAGTGTCAGAATAGTCTCTATTGTTCCATCAGAGGCCCCGCAATGTCACTGTGGTCCCCTTGGTTCCACAGGGCCCCAAAAGGTAACAGTTAACTTATGGTTCCATGAGTTTTCTCAGCCACAACCATCTCCTTGTATCCACAGTGTCACAATGGCCCCTTGGCTCCATGTGGCCACACTGTGTCACAATTTCTCATGGCTCCATAAGGCCACACAGTTTAACAATGTACCATTGGTTCCACAAGGCCTTGCTGTGTCAGAATGGCTCCTTGGTTCCAAGATATTTCTCAGTTTCACAATGTTCTCCTTGGATCTGCACTGTCACAATGTCACAATCGGTACCATTTAGCCCCAAAATGCCAAAATGGGTTAGGGTTCCATTGGGTTCCATTGTGCCACAATGGAGCCCTTAGTTTACACTAAGTTTACACAGTGTCACGGTAGAGTCCATGGTTCTGTGAGATCCTCAGTCACTAAATCTCAGAAATATCATAATAGGACTCCTAAACACTAATTTGGTGTTAGAAGACATCATTAATTGAGGCCTGAGGTCCAGCATGGGATAACTCCTAATGTTACATGAACACGTGATTCTATAAGTGTGTTGTTATATACAGTCGCTACATGTGTATTACAATTTACCTATTTCCATAAAACCCACCAAAAGTTCACAGTTTCAGTCCTTGCTCTTTCAATCACTGTACCCTTGAGCCAGATGTCTTCTTCTTGCCTTCTAACCACCCCTGCTGGGAAAGCAGCCCCTCAATGCCTGTTTCTCTGCTGAAAGTTCACAGGCACAATAAAACATGAATCAACCCTTTTGGTATCAAGGCCAAGGCTTTGTGTGGCCAGGCAGAGGCAGGCAGGACGCAGAGCTGTCAGCAAAGGAAGGGGCCAGCCAGGTGGGGCAGCCAGGGGATGATGACAGCCTGCAGGGACAGAGGCGCAGGGCATGGACACCGTAGGACAGCCTGGGCTGCAGAGGGCACAGGGATGGGCAGCAGCTGAAAGGCCCTGCCAGAGCCAACTCCTGCAGCACTTGGGCCATGGCTGCTGGCCCTGGGCCCTTGGCCAGCAGGGGACAAGTGAGCCTTGCTGTGCTGGGGCCTCATTGCCTCCATGTCCCTGCTCAGAAGCCTGGCAGGGGCCGCCCCATGGTCCTGCCCTTGGCATTGCACATCCCCAGAGCCCAGTGTCCCGGGAAGAGCCCTGAGCAATGAGGGAGGGACAGGATGTGCCTTGGCAGGGGCTGGGGCTCAGGCCTTGGCCCTTTGCATTCCTGAAACACATCCAGTTTGCTCAGCATCAGAGACACCTTTCCCTGGTTTGTCCCCACCTGTCATCAGTGCCTCCATTGTTCTGCTCTAACTGGAACTTGGGGCCAGTTTCTCTGTGGGACCCATTAAAAGTTAAAGAAACTTCAGGCTTTAAATCTCATTTTGCGTTCTTAAGAAGTTTTTTGAGCACTCTGAGGGACTGAGTCTCATGTAAACAACACCAAATCCCTGAGAGGGTCATTAAAGTCCTTGTGCTCTGCCTGTGCTGCTCAGCTGGGCTAGGCTCCTGGCACAGAGGGCAATCCTGGCAACCAAAAAGAGCTTAAAAAACACATTTCTCTCGATGAGCAGCTCTTCTCCCAGCCCAGCAGGGCTGGGGCTCTGCCTGCAGCCACCCTGGGCACAGCACAGAGGCACAGAGAGCTTCAATCAGTCAGGGCTGGGAAGATGCTCAGAAGTGGCTGGGGCAGAATCACTCCCAGCCTTTGACACAGGAAGCCTCTGGCTGCAGGACAATGCAGCTGCAGCTCCTGGAGGGATCTCCTAAAGCTGGAGCATCCTAATGCCTACAGACTCTGTGAGTACATTCTCTGATTATCTCTTGTCTAGAGCAGTCAGGGGTGCCCAGGGCTGTCCTGCAGAGCAGGGTCCTGCAGCCCAGGGCGCTGTGCCGGAGCAGGGATTCTGCTGCCTGCCAGGGACAGCTCTCAGCCAGCCCTGGGAGCTGCCTGCAGCACTGGGGGACAAGGTCTGGATGGAAGGAGACAGCTGGTAAGGCTTGGAAGTGTTCTCCTTGTGTGGCAAGGATGCTGCATTGATCAGGGCTGCTCCCAGGATGACATTTAACTCCACAACATTTCCAAGTAGATTATACAGGCAGGACAGCAAGCCAGGGACTGCAGAAAAGGGAAAATCCAGCTTTTTTAATCTACTGCTCTGGGTTGCCTGGATGGGAAGTTGTACAAACATGTTCATCTCTCAGCTCAGGTTGAGAAAAGTTTAAAAAAGTTTTCTCTCAGATCTTAAAAAACTAGGCATTGCTAGAAATCAGCACAGGGTCCCTTACAGGCAGCATCAGTGTCACTTTTCCAGCCTCCTCAGGGTTGCTGTGATGTTGCCTTCAGAGCCTGAGGAGGCAGAGCTGGCCCTGGGCAGTGCCCTGTGCTGGGAGGGGTCTGCAGGGCAGAGCTGAGCCCCCAGGGCTGGGCTGGGCTCTGGCAGCACTGGCAGGGCCCAGCCCTGGGCACAGGGAAGCAGCTGCTGGCAGGGACAGCTCCAGGCAGCAGAGCCCTGGGCAGGCAGTGAGAGGAAAGTGCCACCAAGTTGGGCTGGGATATTTAAAGTCCTCTCCAAACCAAATTATTCCATGATTACTTTTCTTACAGAGCCCCAGGCCAAGACAGCACAAATGTCCAACAGCAGCTCCATCAGCCACTTCCTCCTGCTGCCATTGGCACACACGCGGCAGCTGCAGCTCCTGCACTTCTGCCTCTTCCTGGGCATCTCCCTGGCTGCCCTCCTGGCCAACGGCCTCATCATCAGCGCCGTAGCCTGCAGCCACCACCTGCACACCCCCATGTTCTTCTTCCTGCTCAACCTGGCCCTCACTGACCTGGGCTGCATTTGCACCACTGTGCCCAAAGCCATGCACAATTCCCTCTGGGACACCAGGAACATCTCCTACTTAAGATGTGCTTTACAAGTATTTTTCTTTTTGTTCTTCTTATCAGCAGAGTATTCCCTCCTGACCATCATGTGCTACGACCGCTACGTGTCCATCTGCAAACCCCTGCACTACGGGACCCTCCTGGGCAGCAGAGCTTGTGCCCACATGGCAACAGCTGCCTGGGCCAGTGGCTTTCTCTATTCACTGTTGCACACGGCCAATACATTTTCCCTGCCCCTGTGCAAAGGCAATGTCCTGGGCCAGTTCTTCTGCGAAATCCCACACATCCTCAAGCTCACCTGCTCCAAATCCTATCTCAGGGAACTTGGGCTCATTGCTTTTAGTGCCTGTTTTGTATTTGGCTGTTTTGTGTTCATGATTTTCTCCTATGTGCAGATCTTCAGGGCTGTGCTGAGGATCCCCTCTGAGCAGGGACGGCACAAAGCCTTTTCCACCTGCCTCCCTCACCTGGCTGTGGTCTCCCTGTTTATCAGCACTGGCACATTTGCCAACTTTAAGCCCCCCTCCATCTCCTCCCCATCCCTTGATCTGGCAGTGTCAGTTCTGTATGCGATGGTGCCTCCAGCACTGAACCCGCTCATCTACAGCCTGAGGAACCAGGAGCTCAAGGCTGCAGTGTGGACACTGATGATGGGATTGTTTAAGAAACAGTAAACTGCTTACTAGTTTCTGCAAGTCACTTGTAATAAAAATAATTTCTGATACTATTTCTTTGGTTTGGTGGTTGATTTGCTCTTTTCTTCCCTTTAATTCAGTATTTTAGTATATTCCATGAAGAAATGCCATTCCTTGTGTCCTTTCTCATTTAGTTCCTCTCCATCTTTTCTGTGGCCACCAACAGTGTAAATAAGGAGCTGTGCCCTCAGTGGCTTAAAATGAAATAAAGGATCTCCCAGCAGAATTTTCTGTGGAGGTGCACCTTTTGTTCCCTTCTCTGGAGCTGCAGCAGCAATGTCTGTGTGCAGAGCTGGGGCAGATCAGAGCTGGCACAGCAGCTGTGCCCAGCAGCAGCAGCAGCACTTGGTGTTGCCAGTGCTGCTCCCGTGCCACTGCCCCACTGCCCTCCTGCCCCTCCTGTTGCTGCAGGGCCTGAGTGCTCTCGGGGCTGGGCACAGCCCTGGGGGTGGCAGTGCTGGGGCTGCAGCAGGGACAGGCCATGGGCACTGCTGGGGCAGCGCTTACACCTCAGGGCAGGGCCTGGGGACTCCAGGCTCCTTGGCCAGGCTCTCTCCAGAACACTTGGCCAGGCCACTGCTGAGCAGAGAAAACCCCCATGAGCAGCCCCAGGCTGGACGTGGGCAGGCTGGGGGCAAACAGCATGGCTGGTGCTCTGTAAGGGCCCTGCAAGGGGGAGACCCTGGCAAGGAGCAGCAGAGCAGGGGCTGATCCATCCCCACTGCACTGGACACCCCAGGGCAGCGTCCCAGAGCGTCCTCGTGCACCTGCCAACAACATCCCCCCTCTGCAGCCCTGGCCTCTCCCCCAGCTCACACAGGTGCCGCATCCTTGCAGGCACAGACACGGCAGCACTGGCTCAGGAGCCCCTGTTTGCATTGCCCAGAGCAGGCGTCAGCACCCCCATGGTGCTGCTGTGGGGAGATGGAGCTGAGTGAGCACAAATGCCATCAGTCCCTGGGGCCAGCAAGGGCTGGGGGATGGGAGGGAAACCACTCAGGTTTGTTGTGGCCTCTGAAGTCAGCCAGAAAGTTTACTCCCATGAGCTGTGAGTTACCTGTCCCACTGCAGACAATGTTGCTTAGAGCCAGAGTTGCCTGGCAGCCACCCCCAAATTGCCCTGAGCATTTTCTTTGCTTCCCCTTTGCTTTCTTTCCTTCTTCATAATCCAAACTTCTTTCTCATTCCAATCCATGTTTGCCCTTTCTTCTCTGGTCCCACTCCCCATTTCAGTTCCTGAGCTGGCACCATTGGAACATCCCTTGGGGAGCCGGATCATCCTACAAGTGCTTCAGGAATTGTCTGCAGGGTCCTGCAGTGCTTCGCGCTGCTCCCTTGCCAGAGGCACCACAGGCCAGGGGGGCACATCTGGGCTGCTGTATCTGGGTGTGGGGCTCCCTGTTCTGGGCAGTGAGGAGGGGCTGGAGAGGCTCTGCAGGGCTTACAGGATGGGCTTTGGGGCTGTGTGGAGAAGCTGAGGGACCTGGGCTGCTGGACCTTGTGAAGAGGACACTCAAGGCTCATACAGCAGCTGCTCCAGGGGTGATTTCAGAGAATTGCAGAATCAGCCAGGCTGGAAAAGACCTTGGAGATCATCAGGTCCACCCTGTGCCCTGACACTGCCTTGTCTCCCCTGAGCCTCCTCGTCTCCAGGAAAAACATCCCCAGCTCCCTCAGCCGCTCCTCACAGGACTTGTGTTCCAGACCCTTCACCACCCCAGAGTTACAGGGCCCCTCCAATTCCATAAGGTTCCAGAGTGACACAATGGACTCTTTGTTTGCACGGTGTCACAGTGGACCCCTGGTTACACAAGATCCTGCAGTGTCACAATGGATTCTTGGTTCCATGACACACTGCAGTGTTAGTATCACTGTGGTGTCTAAGTACATGAGGCCCTGCAGTATCACAGTGGGATGTTATTTCCAGGGGGCACTAGGTGTCAAAATTGTTCCCTCAGTTCAATGAGTCCCTGCAGTATAACAATGGCCCTTCGGTTCAACAAAACCCACTGTGTCACTGTGGCCTCGGTGGTTCCACTAGGAGCCAGAGTCACCAATGGACCTTGGTTCCATTGGGCCCCACAGTGTCACAATGGGACCTTGCTTCCCTGGGGCCCTGCACTGTCACAATATTCACAGAATCACCCAGGTTGTACAGATGTTTGAGATCATCAGATCCAAATGGTGACCCAACAGCATCTTGTCACCCTGACCATGGCACTCAGTGACACATCCAGTTATTCCTTATATATCTCCAGTGGGGGCAGTGACACCACCACCTCACTGGGCAGCCCATTCCAATGCCAAATAACCCTTTTTTGTGCAGAATATTTCCTAATGTCCAGTCTAAACCTCCCCAGTTACAGTTTATGGCTGTGTCCTCTTGTCCTGTGGCTGTTTCCTTGGAACAGAGTCCAACTCTCACCTGGCTGCACCCTCCTGTCAGGGAGTTGTAAAGAGTGATGAGGTCTCCCCTGAGCCTCCTTTAGGATAAACATCCCCAGCTCCCTCAGCCTCTCCTCACAGGACTTGTGTTCCAGACCCCTTTAAGAACATTTTTGTCCTTCTCTGGACATGCTCCAGCCTCTCCATGTCTTTGCTTAATTGGTGGCCCAGAAAAGGCCACAGTACTTGAGGAGCTGGTCAACCAGTGCCAAGCACAGGAGAAGAATCACCATCCTGGTCCTGCTGGCCACACCATTCCTGATCCAGGCCAGGAGCCATTGGCCTTCTTGGCCACCTGGACACACTACTGGCTCATGTCCAGCCTGCTGTTCATCAGAGCCCCCAGGTCCCTTTCTTCTGGTCCGCTGTCCAGCCACTCTGTCCCCAGCCTGGAGCACTGCAGGGGTTGTTGTGGCCAAAGTGCAGACCCAGCACCTGTTCTTGTTAAACCTCACCTTGTTGGATTTGGGCCCTGGATCCAGCCTGTCCAGGTCGCCATGCAGAGCCTTCCTACCCTCCAGGAGATCCACACTCACACCCAGCTTGGTGTCATCTGCACATTTGCAGATGGTACACTCAATGCCCTCATCCAGATCATCAATGCAGATATTGAAATCCACACTGGCTGGCTCTGATCCCTCACCCATCCTGTAGGTGCCCGGTGATGGCACTCAAGGTGATCTGTTCCATCACCTTGCTGGGCACTCAAGTCAGGCTGACAGGCCTGGAATTCCCCAGATCCTCCTTCCAGCCCTTCTTGGGGATGGGCTCACATTGGCACCTCCAGTCCTCTGGGACCTCCCTGGTGAGCCAGGACTGATGAGAAATTATGGAGAGCAGCTTGGGGAGCTCATCCAGCAGCTCCCTCATTCCCCTAGGATGGATCCCATCTGGTGCCAGAGACACCTGTGAGCATCTGAGTGGCTCAGCAGGTCCCCAGCTGCCTCCTCCCGGATTACAGGGGGTCTGTTCTGCTCCCTGCCTCCATCTACCAGCTCAGGAGAACACTTGCCCTGAGGGCAAACTGTAATGATTTTGAAAAGTGAGGCAAAGATAGGGTTAAGTACCTGAACCTGTTCCTCATTTCTGGCGGCCATAACCCACCTAATAAACAACGGATATTCTCCTTTTCCCTCTTTTTGCTGTTATTGTATTGATAAAATCATATTTGTTATCCTTTACAGAAGTGGACAGGTGATGTCCTAATGGAGCATCTACCTCCCTAATTTTCTTTCTGCATGACCTAACAATATCCTTAAACACTTTTTCAGTGTTAGACAGTGCCCCTCTGTCTAAAAGCGATGAAACATCTTTTTTCCGCTGAGTTCTGGGAAAAAGCTCCATTCCCAGTAAGGTCAGTCATTTTCCTCAGTAGCTCATAATTTGGCACAGAGGGAGAGGCTGTTCCTGCTCCTTCACAATTTTTTTCTTTCCGTGTATCCTTCCTTCCAAGAAACCTTTGTTTTCAAGGGCAGTTTCCTGTAAAAAAATCAGGGCTTGATTCAGTACTCACCAAATATGCATCCTGAATAGGGCAAAAATTGCTCTCTCTAAGTCCAGTGTAGAATTTTGAAGGTTTATGCCATTTGTCCTTGCTGCCCCTCACATCCCACTGCCCCAGGAACAGCCCCCAGCCACCCAGGAGGGACAGGCCCTGCTGTGCCAGGCCTGAGCTCAGGCCTTGGCCTTTCTGCTGCCTCCAACCAGCCCAGGCCCTGCTCAGCATTGCAGTTCCCTGCTCACAGCCTTGGGCTCCTGCAATCCTGGCCTCAAGGATCTGCTTTCAGCAGTCCCTGGGGAGCCTTTGGCAGTCCCTGCCCTCAGTGGGGCCAGTGATGCTCCAAGGGACTTGGAGTTTTGCTTCTGCCTCCTTGAGCAGCTTTTTCAACCTTCTCTCAGTGCCTGATGGTGCTGGACTCAGCCCCAAATCCATGTGGGGGTCATTAAAAAAAAGAAATTCATCAGGAATTCTTTCTCTTCTTTAAATTGCAATCAAGTCTTCAGGGCTTGTGCAGCTGCTTGAAGTCAGTTTGGAGTTCTGTTAAGGATGAGGATTTCAAAGTGCATCTCATGACTTTTTTTGTACTCATGGGAATGTTTTTCTATTTTTCATTTCAGAGAGAAACTGATAGAAGCGTTCCGCAGGTGATCTTGATGCTGAATGTCTCCTTAGGAGGTCTGGGCACAGAGAAGTATGAGCCCCTTGCAGGCTGACGCAGTTGGGACAACCTGCTCTTCACCCCCAACCTCAACAACTCATGATATCT
Source organism: Muscicapa striata striata (assembly GCA_030060385.1). NCBI lineage: Eukaryota > Metazoa > Chordata > Aves > Passeriformes > Muscicapidae > Muscicapa > Muscicapa striata. The sequence continues at coordinate 6,486 of JAREIS010002114.1, read as the reverse complement.
CCCACCTGGGACTGACAAACAAAAATATAAAAAAAACCCCTCATAAATATCTCTTTATAACAAAAATATTATTAAGTAATAAAACTGTATTTTTCTGAGATACAATATTAGTATTTTATACATTTTAACCTAATTTTTATAATTATATTAATAATCTTTACAATATGAGCAACCAAATAAATTATTGGCCATTGTTTCTAAGTTACACAATTCCCTTAATTAATAATTAAGCTTTATTGGTTATTTATTTCTCCCTCTTTCAGATAATTCCTAACATGTGTAACCATTTAATCATCTTTATTATCAACTTTTTCTCAGACAGGGTCAGTATGGGAACTTCAGTGTCCAAGGAAACATTTCTGGGGCACATTCAGAGCAGTTTTGGGTCTGGTGAATGAATTTAGCAGGAAGCCTCAGCTTCAGAGTGGCACTTGGGGGTCCAGGGGTGCCCTTGCAGGTCAGGGAGGGGAATCTGGCACTGTCCAGGGTCCGGGCGGGCACTTGGGGGGCTCTAACGGGACTCTGTGGGGCGTGGGGGATGATGGGAGTTGTAGGCCCAGGTATTATACCATTTAAAGGGGCTGTGGAGCATCATGGGAGCTCTAGGCACAGCTGCAGTGTCTCTCTGGGAGGCGCAGGGCATGATGGGGGATGAAGTCTCAGCTGAAATGGCGTTTTACTGGAACCGTGGAGCATGATGGGTGCTGAAGTCCCGGAAGTGCATCTTGCGGAGAGTTTGGGTCTGGGAGGGCACTTTGGGGACACTTTTGCCTCTGAGCGGCGACTTGAGGTCCTCAGGGGAAATGTATACAGTTCGGGAGAGCTTGGAGGGATCTTGGGGAGCTCTAACCAGGCTATTTAGGGAACGAGGGATGGCAGGAATTTTAGGCGACCGACTGGGTTATGAGGTGCTCTGAGCTCGCGGGGGATGGCAGGAGATGAATTCCCAGAAGTGGCTGTAATGGGCATCTGTGGGGTTGGGAGCATTCAGGGGATGCTTGGATGCTTTTGGGGGCTGTCCTGAATGAGAACTGAGAGGGCACATAGGGATCCTGGAGACTCTGGGGAACAATTACGGGGCAAGTGGGGGGATACCGGGGGTTCTGTGGAGTGCAGGGCATGATGGGTGTTGTAGTCCAACCTGCAATGGGGCTCCATTGGGCCGCAGGGCATGATGGGAGTTAGCGGCAGAAAGGAAAGATGGCGCTGACTCCAAGCACCACCCCCAAAGCACCGATCCCCGGCGCTGAACCTGCTTGGTGGCACTTTGGGCTGGCACACACCTGAGAGATGTGTCTGTTTTCAATGGGGAAAATTAGGAGTTTTAGATTGTTTTAAGAAAATAAAAAAGAAACTTCTCTTTCCCTGAGTGCAACTAGCTCCGCAAGCACAGCAGATCCCAGGTGAATGAGGATGGACAGGATGGGTTTAGGGAATGTGGAGCAAGGTTGTCCACATTGGGTCAGACCTCAAGGCACATCTTCTCTGAGCAGGCCAGACCTGAGGAGACACCCTGGATCAATATCTACCACTGAATGCTGCAGTCACCTCTGCTCCAAAGAGAACAGGAATAAAATACATCCTTTAAAATGGGAATCTGTGTTTCTCAGAAGTTCTTTGAAATATTGCTCCATAACAACCACAGGAAGTCTTCCTAATGAATTTTACAAGACCAGAAGGAAATCAAGGCACAGCAGGTATTTGTTAGGAAACCTCTCAAGAACTCCAAGTGAGAATCAAACTCCAAAGTGTCTTCAAGTTTTAATGGGTCCCAGGGAGGAACATGAGTGAGAAAGTGTCCCCAAGCCTCAATCAGAGCAGAGAACTGGAGGCAGAGATGACAGGTGGGGACAAAGTGAAGGTCCTTCTAGCCACAACATTCCGTATCCATTGGAGTCCCAGGGGTTGGATGACAGAAGTGGTGGGGATGGGTGTGGAGACAAAGTGTGATTGATTGTCAGCCATGAAGGGTCTTGATTTTCATATTTATTCAGACTGCATGAGAAGGTGCAGGGGGGTCAATATAAATTGGACATTGCTGGTATCAATCTATAAATACACAAAAGAAAACTTATCAGGACAAAACATCTCTCTCTGCAATGCTTTCAATATAATATACAGTATATTCACTTTCAATGCACTTCTGAAATCTGTCTAATTAACTACAGAAGAATTGAAAATTTAAATTATTCCTGGGGGCATTTATTGTTTGAGTGTTTTGAAGAAATGTTTATGAGCCTTTGTCACTGAATTCCCAAACTGAGGAGCTCAAGAAAGAAGAGTTCAATTTAAAGTTTGTTGTGGATTTAGCCTTGGCCAAATTGCCAGTGCATCCACTAGAATTATTGACTCATTTACTGCTGTGAGATAGGATTAGGAGGAAGGCAAAACAGGCTCAAACTTTAAAGGGTACAAGGAAAGTAAAGAAAAAAACCACCTCAGAATAAAACTTTCAGGACACTACTCTTCCCTCCACAACTTCTTTTCTTTCATACTGATAAAGTACAGAAACAGATCAGTCACTTTACCATTTCTAAAAATAGCTATTCACCAATTGACTTGGGTGAGGAGAACTTCTCTTCAATCTATGGAAATTTCTCCACAAGAAAACAGCTTTCTCCTGGCCTCTATGTCACAGTGAATCAGCCATTCAGGAGAATGCAAATGAGATCACTGTGTAGAAATCCCTTCCTTGACTTACAGTTATCCCAAAATGAATTGTGAGGACCATATCAACTTATGGGGCACACTTCAAAGATGAAAATAGTTCAAACAAAATCTCTGTTCATCTTTGAAAACAGAGTTATTTCTTCTTCTCTTCCCTGTGGGACAGGAGGGATCTTCATCTCTCTCCTCTCTATTCAAATTTCTCATGGGATCACAGCCATTTCAACATCTTTCTTTAGCACAAATGCCGCTGCTCATGTCTACAGTTATAACATTTCATCCACGCCACAATGCATTTTCTATGAGCTATAGGGAAACAAGAATCTCTTCTCCACAGCTTAAAAAAAGGGAAATTTCAGCCCATGACTCACGTCCTTCTGTCGTCTGAGACCTGACTCTTCCTTTTATCTGACCTCGATGTTTTCATGCTGTTTCTGTGCCTATCTTCATCTTGGTCATCTTCTTTCACTCAGGAGAGAGAACAAAGTGTCTGCAAGTCACATTCTGGGCAGTGAAAGAGTTGATATTTTGCCCAGGCCTGCAGATGGTCAAGTGATCTCTCCTGGGCCACAGCCCAGAGCTAATTTATGATGGAAACTTTTTCGGTGGCTGTGTTGGGTGCCTGGGCCAGGATAGCAGGGGCCCAGGCCAGATTGTCAGGGGCTGCTCTGGGAGGGGGCCCAGGATCTCGACAGCCAGGCTAGAACTCAGAGGCTGCACCAATGGGCTGATGACTCCCCGTCCCCCTTGCCCGGTGGTTTCTGGAAAAACTCATCAGGGGCAGCATTCCAGCCACACCACGGGCCAGTCTGGCCACTCTGGGGGGAGGGGGAAGCAGGCAGGATCTCAGCAGCTGATGGCCCTGCCTAGCAATTCCCCTCCCCCAGGTTACTCAAAATTTGGAAGAGGACTGTTGTGAATGATGTTCTATTTTTCCAATTAATCAAACTACAAGGTTAAATTTATCAGCATTTTTTTTAATAGCAGCAATTGTATATAAATGGATACAATCAAAGTATATCAAATACATATATTTGAGTATATACAAAATTTGACAGTGAGTAATTTAGTAAAATTGATGTTCCAATAAAGCATAAGCAAAACTGACCAGGGGTACACCGACTGGGGGTACAGGTAGGGGCTCGCCCTTCCTCCCATACCAAAGCAATCAAAATAAAAATCCTACTTACATACTGTATGTTAATACATATTAATACAGAGTGTTCTGGAAAGCTCCTCTTAGTTCTATTCCTAAAATCTGTCACTATGTTATGTTGGCATGCTCTACTAGTAGTTAGGGGTGTCTCATCCTTTCTGGGGTCATAATTCCGATGAATGTTCTGGGTGTTCCTCGTGTTCACTGAGTGACCTTGCAGGAAGCGCAAAAGCACTAAGATTTGGGTTATGTAACTAAGCATATGTTCCCACAACAAACCTTTGTTCAGTGTCCAATATCTGGAATCATCCCAGTTTGGCCCATTCCAAAATCAAAAATTTTTATTTCTAGCTGCTGTTATCAAACCTACATCCTTCTTCTAATACTCCCACTGAACATCTGGAGGATTTAATCTGCTTTGTTTAACCATTTTCTTTTTTTTTTTTTTTTTTTTTTTTTTTTTTCTTTGTAACAATTGAATACAGTTTTCTATTGATATGGAGCAACAATTTCGTTAATATAGTTACAATTTAGTTAGCATGAATCACATTTATCATGCGACAGAAACAGAGGAAATAGAAGAAAGAGAGACAAAGACAAAAAAGATGCACACACAGCTACCAACTCCTGGATTCTAGTGGCGCTCAGATAGAAATTCCAAGAGGAGGTAAGGTCGAGATATGTGCTTGCCTAGTGGTCAGCCTTAAATTCTTTTTAGAATTCCTGGATCATTCTCCCAGGTGGGACTTTTGGTCATTTGGTCACTCAAGTGCTGGGCTGGGGCTCCAGGGTTGGGTGTGGAACATTTCCTTTGGTGTGACACAGAGCCCAGGAGAAGGCAGGGTACAGATCATGAACTGAGCCTGTGCTCTGCATTTTGAGCCCCTGGGCCTTCGTGAGCCTCCCCCCAGGGGGGACTTGTGATTTCTCGGGCAATCCGGGCCTGGGTCAGCACCAACCCACTGTGTGACTGATTGACAGCTCATTCAGAGGTGTCTGGGACATTGATCTCATCCAGCCTCTGACAGCGACCATGGTGACACTGGGGAACCCCATGGAACCATGGGTCAGTTGTGACAAGGATGGCAGCAGATCCAAAGACACCATGGAGACACTGCAGAACCTCATGGAACCAAAGAGACCATTGTCACTCTTGTGCCTCATGGATTCTAAGGGACCACTGTGAGACTCAGGACCCCTATGGAACCAATGGTCAAGGATGAAGCTGTGGGGCCTGTAGAACCAAGGAGCCATTGTGGCACTGAAACCGGGAGAATTAAAATTAAAGAGTTAAGGTTAAAAACACAGGACGATTCTTTAACTAGAAGGGAGGTGTCACAATCCACTCAACTCGAGCGGGAGTCATGATGGTTTGTTCATCCTTAGGGTGCAGAAGACAAAAAGCAGAGAGACTCAAGTTTTATTCAGCAGCAAGTGAGAGAGAAAGAGGTAAAGGAAACGAAGTAAAAAGTGGGGGGGAGAGAGAGAGAGAGAGAATAGGGATATAGCTACCAACAGATGGGACGCATCCTCGTGGTCTTCAGCCTATGGACACATCTTCAATCCGTTGGGGAGAAAGAGATCTCAAAGTCTCTTTAAGGAAGTCACTTTTTTTCATTCTTTTCCAAAGCAAGTGGCCTCTGGCCAAAAGGTGGAGAGATTTATGGACTCTTGTATGTGGAGATCGTCGCTCAAAAAACAGGTGCAGGAACAGGGCGCTAGAACCAGTACCCTGCTCAAGAGCAGTGCACCATGGCAAGCACCAAGCACACCTACAAACAGTCCTGGGCAAGCATCCACCTCGGCCAGGCCAGAACTCAGGTCCAGAGTGAGTTGTGGGGCCCTGGGGTCTCAGTTTCTGATGATGGTCGTGAGGGAGATCAGAGAAACTTCAGACCGACTCTTACAGGGGGTGACAAGACTCTATGAGTGCTTATCATTTGCTGTCTTTGCAAAAACAGGAGCACAGAGCAAGGCTACAAGATAAGATAGAGGGCCAAGAATGCGCAAACAGGATGGAAGAGCGAGGCCCCTTCCAGGTAAGGGGGATTCCTTAGACCCCAAGCCAGCGAAAACCTATATCAAGGTCTGGAAAGTGACCAAAGTCTAATACGCGCATGCAAAGAAGGCAAGGTGAAAAGTTCATCTGAGAGGAAGACTGTTTACATCATCCCAAAGACCCCAGATGACCACCAGAGCGACCAACAAGGAGCAGTGCGCAGTCACAAAGAGGTGTGGAGCTAATTTTAATACGAAGCAGGGACAGGCAGGGCTAGGAAATGAATATGTGTTAGGCGCATTGTGCAATCCTAGTTTGTAGAGAATAAAAAAAGAGGCGCAAGTCGCCTAAGGTGTGCATGTTTTTAGAGGAGACATCCCCCATGCACCTTAGTGCTGAATAAAATAAATACCTATAACTTACTTTGTGGGTTATAAAGTTTTGTCATGAATCAATTTGGGTGACCCCGCTGCTCCCCTGAGATTTTGGGGTGCCCTGTGTGCCCCCCTCAGAGCTGGACCTGGTGCAGAATGCCGCCTTCACTGACCCCACAGATCAAAGAGCCTGGGTGTACATGCACTGCATCCTCTCCCAAGGTAACTCTGGGCTCCTCCCACCCCTGCGGCCGTCACCTGGAGTTTTGGGCTACTCCTGAATGTTGGGG
>JAREIS010002113.1:0-10358 GCA_030060385.1 Muscicapa striata striata | reverse complement strand
TAATAATAGAAGGCGTACATAGCAAAAACCAATAAGATTGTACTAATATGAATAATGCTGATTATGTTTTTCTGGGCTATAAAACTGTCTGATGTTCTTAATAAAGTCGGATTATGCTTTATCAATCACATTGATTGTGTCTGGCTCATCCCCTCGCCGACGCCACCGTAAAGTGGCTCCGTGCCCCCGTAAGGTTCTCCCCGCATCCTCCAAACTGGTATTAAGAAACAGAGAGGGTGTGGTTTTGTTCAGAGCGAAAATGACCTGTGTTCGCATTCAAGACAATGGTCCTGAGACTGGGCGTCTGACAGCTCAAATTCCGAATGGATCAGGATTTCTCCCAGACTAAATATGCCACCACTGAGAACCCTGGCTACTTTTGGAGAGACCAATAGTACCTCCAAACTGGTATTAAGAAGCTGGGAGGGTGTGGTTTTTTTCAGAGCAAAAATGGCCTATGTTTGCATCCAGAGCCCTTGGCCTGAGACTGGGCGTCTTAAACCTCAAATACCGAAGGAATCAGGATTTCTCCCAGACTAAAAATGCCACCACTGAGAACCCTGGCTATTCATGGAGTGCCAAAAGCCTCCTCTAAATGGATATTACAAAAGTGCTGAAGTGATCTTTATTTCACAGAGAAATAGGGGCTTCTTTGCATGCAGGGGCATGGTTGTGAGACGGGGTTTCGGCCTGCTAAAATTCCAAACCTAATGTTTTCTCACAGACTAAAGATGCCAGCAGTTAGAAGCCTGACTACTTCTGGGGAGACCAACACTACCTCCAAACTGGTATTAAGAAACTTGGAGGGTGTGGTTTTTTTCAGAGGGAATATGGCCCATGTTCTTATCCAGGGACTATGGCCTGAGACTGGGTGTTTGACCTCTAAAATTCCGATGGGATGAGGATTTCTCCCAGACCAAAGATGCTAGCACTTAGAATCCTGGCTACTATTGGAGAGACAAAGTCTTCCGCAAAACTGCTATTAAGAAACTGGAAGGATGTGGTTTTCTTCAGAGGGAAAATTGCCAATGTTCGTATCCAGGGCAATTAGCCTAAAACGGGGCGTCTGACAGCTAAAATTCCAAATGGATCAGGATTTCTCCCAGACTAAAGATGCCACCACTTAGAATCCTCGCTACTTTTGGAGAGACCAACACTACCTGCAAACTGGTATTAACAAACTGGGAGGCTGTGGTTTTTTTCAGAGGGAAAATGGCCTATGTTCACATCCAGGGACCTTGGCCTGAGACTGGGCGTCTTAAACCTCAAATACCGAAGGAATCAGGATTTCTCCCAGACTAAAAATGCCAACACTGAGAACCCTGGCTATTCATGGAGTGCCAAAAGCCTCCTCTAAATGGATATTACAAAAGTGCTGAAGTGATCTTTATTTCACAGAGAAATAGGGGCTTCTTTGCATGCAGTGGCATGGTCGTGAGACGGGGTTTCGGCCTGCTAAAATTCCAAACCTAATGTTTTCTCGCAGGCTAAAGATGCCAGCAGTTAGAAGCCTGACTACTTCTGGGGAGACCAACACTACCTCCAAACTGGTATTAAGAAACTTGGAGGGTGTGGTTTTTTTCAGAGGGAATATGGCCCATGTTCTTATCCAGGGACTATGGCCTGAGACTGGGTGTCTGACATCTAAAATTCCGATGGGATGAGGATTTCTCCCAGACCAAAGATGCTAGCACTTAGAATCCTGGCTACTATTGGAGAGATAAAGTCTTCCGCAAAACTGCTATTAAGAAACTGGAAGGATGTGGTTTTCTTCAGAGGGAAAATTGCCAATGTTCGTATCCAGGGCAATTAGCCTAAAACGGGGCGTCTGACATCTAAAATTCCGAAAGGATCAAGATTTCTCCCAGACTAAATATGCCACCACTTAGAATCCTGGCTACTTTTGGAGAGACCAACACTACCTGCAAACTGGTACTAAGAAACTGAGAGGCTGTGGTTTTTTTCAGAGGGAAAATGGCCAATGTTCACATCCAGGGACCTTGGCCTGAGACTGGGGGTCTGAAACCTCAAATTCCGAAGGAATCAGGATTTCGTCCAGACGAAAAGGGCCACCACTGAGAACCCTGGCTGTTCATGGAATGCCAAAAGCGTCCTCTAAAAGGATATTACAAAAGTGGTGAAGTGATCTTTATTTCACAGAGAAATACACCCTTCTTTGCATGCATGGGTATGGTCCTGAGACTGGGCTTCGGCCTGCTAAAATTCCTAACCTAATGTATTCTCGCAGACTAAAGATGCCAGCAGTTAGAACCCTGGCTGCTTTTGGAGAGATAATGTCTTCCTCAAAATTGCTTTTAAGAAACTGGGAGGGTGTGGTTTTTTTCAGTGGGAAAATGGCCAGTGTTCGTGTCCAGACTAATTGGCCTGAGACCGGATGTCTGACAGCTAAAATTCCGAAGGGATCAGGATTTCTCCCAGACTAAAGATGCCATCACTGAGAACCCTGGCTACTTTTGGAGAGACCAACACTACCTCCAAACTGGTATTAAGAAACTGGGAGGGTGTGGTTTTTTTCAGAGCAAAAATGGCCAATGTTCGTATCCAGGGTTATTGGCCTGAGACTGGGCGTCTGACAGGTCAAATTCCGAAGGGATCAGGATTTCTCCAATAACAAAGATGCCACCAGTTAGAAACCTGGCTTCTATTGGAGAGACTGTATCTTGCTCTTAAATGGTATTAAGAAACTGGGAGGGTGTGCTTTTTTACAGAGGGAATATTACCAATGTTCATATCCAGAGCCCTAGCCCTGAGATGGGGCGTCTGACAGCTAAAATTCCGAATGGATCAGGATTTCTCCGAGACTAAAGATGCCACCCCTCAGTACCCTGGCTACTTTTGGAGAGATCAACACTACCTCTAAACTGGTATTAAGAAACTGAGAGGGTGTGGTTTTTTACAGAGGCAAAATTACCACTGTTCTTATACAGGGACCTTGCCCTGAGACTGGGCGTCTGAAACCTCAAATTCCGAAGGGATCAGGATTTCTCCCACACTCAAAATGCCACCACTGAGAACCCTGGCTGTTCATGGACCGCCAAAAGCCTCCTCTAAATGGATATTACAAAAGCAGCGAAGTGATCTTTATTTCACAGAGAAATAGGCCCTTCTTTGCATGCAGGGGCATGGTTCTGAGACTGGACTTCGGCCTGCTAAAATTCAAAACCTAATGTTTTCTCACAGACTAAAGATGCCAGCAGTTAGAAGCCTGGCTGCTTTTGGAGAGACCAACACTACCTCCAAACTGGTATTAAGAAATTGGGAGGGTGTGGTTTTTTTCAGAGCAAAAATGTCCCATGTTCGTATCCAGGGCAATTGGTCTCAGACTGGGCGTCTGACAGCAAAAATTCCGAAAGGAATCAGGATTTCTCCCACACTAAAAATACCACCCATTAGAACCTTGGCTACTATTGCAGATAAAATGTCTTCCTCCAAACTGGTATTAAGAATCTAGGAGGGTGTGGATTTTTTCAGAGCAAAAATGGCCTATGTTCATGACCAGGGCAAAGGGCCTGAGACTGGAGGTCTGACAGCTGAAATTCGGAATGGATCAGGATTTCTCCCAGACTAAAGATGCAACGACTGAGCAACCTGGCTACTTTTATAGAAAGCAACACTACCTCCAAACTGTTATTAAGAAACTGGGAGGGTGTGTTTTTTTACAGAGGTAAAATTGCCAATGTTCTTATACAGGGACCTTGGCCTGAGACTGGGTGTCTGACATCCAAATTTCAAAAAGGATCAGGATTTCTCCCTGACTAAAGAGGCCACCACTGAGAACCCTGGCTACTTTTGGAGAGACCAACACTATCTGCAAACTTCTATTACAAACTGGGAGGATGTGTTTTTTTCCTTAGGGAAAATTACCAATGTTCATATCCAGGGCCCTTGGCCTGAGACTGGGCGTCTGACAGCTCAAATACCGAAGGAATCAGGATTTCCCCTAGACTAAAGAGGCCACCAATTAGAACCCTGGCTAATTTTGGAGACACTGTATCATTCTCCTAAATGGTATTAAGACTCTGGGAGGCTGTGGTTCTTTAAAGAGGGAAAATTGCCAATGATCGTATCCAGAGCCCTTGGCATGAGACTGGGTGTCTGACAGCTGAAATTCCGAAGGCAACAGGATTTCTCCTAGAACAAAGATGCCACCACTTAGAACCCTGGCTACTTTTGGAGAGGCTGTATCTTCCTCCTAAATCGTATTAAGAAACTGGGAGGGTGTGGTTTTTTACAGAGGGAAAATTGACAATGTTCATATCCAGGGCCCTAGGCCTGAGACTGGGCTTCTGAAACCTCAAATTCCGAAGGAATCAGGATTTTTCCCAGACTAAAAATGCCACCACTGAGAACCTTGTCTGTTCATGGAATTCCAAAAGCCCCCTCTAAATGGATATTACAAAAGCGGTGAAGTGATCTTTATTTCACAGAGAAAAAGGCCCGTGTTTGCATGCAGGGGCATGGTCCTGAGACTGGGCTTCGGCCTGCTTAAATTCCAAATCTAATGTTTTCTTGCAGACTAAAGATGCCAGCACTTAGAAGGCTGGCTACTTTTGAAGAGACCAGCACTACCTCCAAACTGGTATTAAGAACTGGGAGGGTGTGGTTTTTTTCACGGGGAAAACGGCTCATTTTCGTTTCCAGGGCAATTGGCCTGAGACTGGGCGTCTGACAGTTAAAATTCCAAAAGGATCAGGATTTCTCCCAAACTAAAAATGCCACCACTGAGAACCTTGGCTACAATTGCAGATAAAAAGTCTTCCTCCAAACTGGTATTAAGAAACTGGGTGTGTGTGGTTTTTTCCAGAGCAAAAATGGCCTAGGTTTGTGTCCAGGGTAATGGGCCTGAGACTGGGCGTCTTACAGCTGAAAGTTGGAATCGATCAGGTTTTCTCCCAGACTAAAGATGCCACCACTAAGTACCCTCGCTGCATTTCGAGAGACCAACACTGCCTCCAAACTGGTATTAAGAAACTGGGAGGGTGTGGTTATTTGCCAGAGGGAAAATGGCCAATGTTGTAATCCAGGGCCCTTGGCCTGAGACTGGGCGTCTCACAGCTCAAATTCCGAAGGTATCAGGAATTCTCCTAGACTACAGGTGCCACCAGTTAGAACCCTGGCTACTTTTGGACAGACTGTATCTTCCACCTAGCTTCTTTTAAGAAACTGCAAGGGTGTGGTTTTTTAAAGAGGGAAAATTGCCAAAGTTCCTATCCAGGGCCCTTGGCCTGAGACTGGGCGTCTGAAACCCCAAATTCCGGAGGAATCAGCATTTCTCCCAGACTAAATATGCCACCACTGTGAACCCTGGCTGTTCATGGGATGACATAAGCCTCTTCTAAATGGATATTACCAAAGCGGTGAAGTGATCTTTATTTCAGAGAGAAATAGGCCCTTCTTTGCATGCATGGGCATGGTCCTGGGAGTAGGCTTTGGCCTGCTAAAATTCCAAAGCTAATGTTTCCTCGCAGACTAAAGATGCCAGCTGTTAGAAGCCTGGCTACTTTTGGAGAGACAAACACTACCTCCAAGCTGGTGTTATGAAACTGGGAGGGTGTGGTATTTCCTGAAGGGAAAATGTCCCATGTTCGTATCCAGGGCAATTGGCCTGAGACTGGGCGTCTGACAGCTAAAATTCCGAAAGGATCAGGATTTCTCCAAGACTAAAGATGCCACCCCTTAGAACCTTGGGCACTATTGCAGCTAAATTGTCTTCCTCCAAACTGGTATTAAGAAACTGGGTGTGTGTGGTTTTTTCCAGAGCAAAAATGGCCTATGTTCGTGTCCAGGGTAATTGGCCTGAGACTGGGCGTCTGACAGCTCAAATTCGGAATGGATCAGGATTTCTCCCAGAACAAAGATGGCACCAGTTAGTACCCTGGCTACTTTTGGAGAGACTGTATCTTCCCCCTAAACGGTATTTAGAAGCTTGGAGGGTGTGGTTTTTTACAGAGGGAAAATTGCCCATGTCCATATCCAGGGCCCTTGGCCTGAGACTGGACGTCTGAAACCTCAAATTCCGAAGGAATCAGGATTTCTCCCAGACGAAAAATGCCACCACTGAGAAACCTGGCTGTTCATGGAATGCCAAAAGTCTCCTCTAAATGGATATTAGAAAAGCGGAGAAGTAATCTTCATTTCACAGAGAAATAGGCCCTTCTTTGCATGCAGGGGCATGGGCCTGAGAGTGGGCTTCGGCCTGCTAAAATTCCAAAGCTAATGCTTTCTCGCAGACTGAAGATGCCAGGAGTCAGAAGCCTGGCTACTTTTGGAGAGACCAACACTACCTCCAAACTGGTATTAAGAAACTGGGAGGGTGTGTTTTTTTTCAGAGGGAAAACGGCCAATGTTCTTATCCAGGGATTTTGGCCTGAGACTGGGTGTCTGACATCCAAAATTCGGAACGGATCAGGATTTCTCCCAGACTAAAGATGCCACCAGTTAGAACCCTGGCTACATTTGGAGAGACAATGTCTTCCTCCAAACTGCTATTAAGAAACTGGTAGGTTGTGGATTTTTTCAGACCAAAAATGGCCTATGTTCTAATCCAGGGACCTTGGCCTGAGACTGGGCGTCTGAAACCTAAAATTCCGAAGGGATCAGGATTTCTCCCAGAATAAAGATGCCACCAGTTAGAACCCTGGCTACATTTGGAGGGACTGTATCTTCCTCTTAAATGGTATTAAGAAACTGGGAGGGTGTGGTTTTTTATAGAGGGAAAATTGCCAATGTTCATATCCTGGGCCCTTTTGGTGAGACTGGGCGTCTGAAACCCCAAATTCCAGAGAAATCAGGATTTCTCCCAGACTCAAAATGCCACCACTGAGAACTCTGGCTGTTCATGGAATGCCAAAAGCCCCCTCTAAATGGATATTACCAATGTGGTGAAGTGATCTTTATTTCAAAGAGAAATAGGCCCTTCTTTGAATGCATGGACATGGTCCTGAGACTGGGCTTCGGCCTGCTAAAATTCAAAACCTAATGTTTTCTCGCAGACTAAAGATGCCAGCAGTTAGAAGCCTGGCTGCTTTTGGAGAGACCAACACTACCTCTAAACTGGTATTAAGAAACTGGAAGGGTGTAGTTTCTTTCAGAGCAAAAATGGCCTATGTTCGTATCCAGGGCAATTGGCCTGAGACTGGGCGTCTGACAGCTAAAATTCCTAAAGGATCAGAATTTCTCACAGACAAAAGATGCCACCCCTTAGAACCTTGGCTACTATTGCAGACAAAATGTCTTCGTCCAAATTGGTATTAAGAAACTGGGAGGGTGTGGCTTTTCCAGAGGAAAATGGCCAATGTTCCTGTCCAGGGGGGGTGGTGGTAGCCCATTCCCCATAGAAGCCCCATGGAGCGCACATGCTCCTGAGACAAAGAGAGCTGGGGTCTTCTCTGCGAGCCTCCCCTGAGGCTGCGGGGACCAATCAGGGCCCTGGGTTGGTGATTGACAGCCCAGGAAACCAATTAGAGCGCTGTTTCGCTTTTACTAGTCACAGGAAACTAGTTTGTATCTTTTGCTTTCTGGTGGAGCAGGAAAGGACTTTTTGTGTTCTCAGCAGCCTGCCTTTAAAATGACACCCCATGTAATTCAGCAACCCGTATACAGCTCTGGAAGGACTGTGAAAATGGGAGGAAAAATCATAATTTGTAGTTTCCGGGGGCGGATATAAGTTATGAGGGTGAGGCACCCTCTAGGCCTAAAGAAAAAGAGGGACTTCTCTCTCTTAAGTGAGCTGAAATGATTATTTAAGTGAATGACTGACCGAAGTGTTTTTCTGTATGTTGCTGGTATGAGGAAAGGGGGAGGAGGGAATAATGTGGAAATCTCATTCTGAATTGTTTTGTGTTGTTAATAAATTTCTTGTTTCCCTTTTTAAGCTTTGAGCCTGCTTTGTCTTTACTCCTACATATGATACCCAAGAGAATTTAAATATATTAAAATTGGCAAACCCCAGTCCAGAGGGAAAACGGCCATTGTTCTAATCCAGGGACCTTGGCCTGAGACTGGGTGTCTGACATCTAAAATTCCAAAAGGATCATAATTTCTCCCAGACTAAAGATGCCACCACTGAGGACCCTAGCTACTTTTGGAGAGACAATGTCTTCCTCAAAACTGCTATTAAGAACTGGGAGGGTGTGTTTTTATTCAGAGGGAAAATTGCCAATATTCATATCAAGGGACCTTGGCCTGACACTGGGCGTCTGACAGCTCAAATTCCGAAGGGATCAGGATTTCTCCTAGAACAAAGATGCCACCAGTTAGAACCCTGGCTTCTTTTGGAGAGACTGCATCTTCCTGCTAAATGGTATTAAGAAACTGGGAGGGTGTGGTTTTTTACAGAGGGAAAAATGCCAATGTTCATATCCAGGGCCTTTGGCCTGAGACTGGACGTCTGAAACCTCAAATTCCGAAGGAATCAGGATTTCTCCCACACTGAAAATGCCACCACTTAGAACCCTGGCTCTTCATGGAATGCCAAAAGCCTCCTCTAAATGGATATTAAAAAAGCCGTGAAGTGATCTTTATTTCACAGAGAAATAGGCCCTTCTTTGCATGCAGGGGCATGGTCCTGAGACTGGCCTTTGGCCTGCTAAAATTCTAAACCTAATATTTTCTCGCAAAATAAAGATGGCAGCAGTTAGAAGCCTGGCTACTTTTGGAGAGACCAACACTACCTCCAAATTGGTATTAAGAATCTGTGAGAGTGTGGTTTATTTCAGAGGGAAAATGTCCCATGTTTGTATGCAGGGCAATTGGCCTGAGACTGGGGGTCTGACAGCTAAAATTCCGAAAGGATCAGGATTTCTCACAGACTAAAGATGCCACCCCTTAGAACCTTGACTAATATTTCAGATAAAATGTCTTCCTCCAAACTGGTTTTAAGAAACTGAGAGGGTGTGGATTTTCTCAGAGCAAAAATGGCCTATGTTCGTGTTAAGGGCAATGCGCAGGAGGCTGGGCGTCTGACAGCTAAAAGTCTGAATGGATCAGGATTTCTCCCAGACTAAAGATGCCACCACTGAGTACCCTGGCTACTTTTGGAGAGACCAACACTACCTCCAAACTGGTATTAAGAAACTGGGAGGGTGTGGTTTTTTCAGAGGGAAAATGTCCCATGTTCATATCCAGGGCAATTGGACTGAGACTGGGAGTCTGAAAGCTCAAATTCCGAAGGGATCAGTATTTCTCCTAGACTAAAGATGCCACCAGTTAGAACCCTGGCTGCTTTTGGAGAGACTGTATCTTCCTCCTAAATGGTATTAAGAAACTGGGAGGGTGTGGTATTTTGGAGAGGGAAAATTGCCAATATTCATATCCTGGGCCCTTGGCCCGAGACTGGGCATCTGAAACCTCAAATTCCGAAGGAATCAGGATTTCTCCCAGACTAAATATGCCACCACTTAGAACCCCAGCTGTTCATGGAATACCAAAAGCCTTATCTAAATGGATATTACAAAAGGAGTGAAGTGATCTTTATTTCACAGAGAAATAGGCCCTTTTTGCATGCATGGGTATGGTCCTGAGACTGGGTTTCTGTCAGGCTCACTGCCCCAGCCCAGCCAGGGAAGGGTGGGCGCTGGGGCTGCGGGCAGGGATGTCGCTGTCTGATTAGGAACGGCGAATAACACAGTAACACGACTTCTTCAAAGGAGCAAGAAGAAGCCATTTATTGAAAAACCATCGCATGTATATAAGATAGGTGTGGAAAACAACATAGAAAAGGCTCGTTGGTTTAAGAAGGCAACACTTTTTGAGAACATGTTTTTCTGTAAAACATTATGAGACACACACATGGCTTTGTGATCAACAACAGGTGTTCATCTATGTTTATTAATTCTTCTTTTTTTTTTTTTTGGTTTGTTTATCTCTGAGAAACGTCCCGGCTTGGGAAAGATCTGAGCTGGAGTTGAGAAAGCTAACAGCCTGGGAAAAAAATTTGAGTTGGATTTTGGAGCCTTCAGCAGTGTCTACACAAGGACATGCATTTGGTGCAAGTGCAAGCAGGGAGGGGCCTCTGGCAGTGACGGGTGAAAGGAACAGTGTGAATGTCACTGAAACAAACCGTGGCGAGTCTGCTTGGAAACAGCACCAGGGACTTGTAGATAAGAAAGTAAGGAAGATTGTCACTTGTGAAAATGGTACTGATTGACATGGACTGTTGTTCAGCCAAGGCCATGTTAAATTCTTGAGCTAGAGAAGACCAAAGACTTAAGAGAATTATGAATATCGTTTTGGTTAAAAAAAAAAAAAAAAAAAAAAAAAAAAAAAGTGTGTGTGCAGATTGGACGGCAGCCACCTCTGTACTACAGATAGGAAGGGAAGCAGTGACATGATCTGAC
>JAREIS010002112.1:0-16887 GCA_030060385.1 Muscicapa striata striata | reverse complement strand
AATTATCTTCATACATTTGCTTCAGGGCGTGTTTGGTGGTTTTCTAAAATTTACATGGAATGTTGAAATACTTCAGGTGAAACAATAAAATAGAAATCAAAATCATTCTGTAATACAGAATTCATACTCTTAATACAATGGTTTTGAAATTAAATAGGGAAATTTTGGCTCATATTAAATTTTATAGTCCAAATGATGGTCCTAGAAGTGGTTCTGATTTGTGTTCATGAAGTATTTCATGGATAATTTGAGAAATGTAAACTAGAAATCTATTACAATTTGGTTTGAAGGGAAAGCTCAAATACTGGTAATAAATCTGTGAGGCATAAATTTGCAAGTTTCTTCTTTAAAGGAATTCAAAAATTATTAATTCATAATGAGGGCATTTCAAAGACTTAGAAGCTGTTTTGGTTTTTTAAATAATTGACTATAGGAAAATTAAAACTCAATGCTGATATTTGGACAAGTGTCCACTCATATTTGAGCAGTAACAGATTACTAAATAGAGGTGGTATCTATTCAAATAAGATATGAAATGTCCTGTACCTTCACCATTGCAATAATTTCAGCATCTTTTTGAAAACAATGAATAAACAAAAACCTTTAACATAAAAGAACTGTGAAAATAGAACTAAATCCGTTATCACGTTCCCTTGCTCCGTTTGTCCCCAACAAGGTCGATAAAGGCAGTTCTTGGCATCCCCCACCCCCTTTCCTCCTCTTCTTTGCAGCACTGGACTCTGCACGGCACGGAGAGGCTGAGGACTCTAATCTTGGTATCTCAGGTTTCCCTGAAACTGGGCAATCATCTCCTCCCCCAGCATTCCCAACAGCCGGAGACAGATCTGTCTCTTCCCACTCGCTCTCACCCGTGCTGCCCTGTCCACTCCCCTCCCATTCCCCTCCTCTTTTCAAACACTGTTTCCCGCATGGGTTGTGCGGGGTTGGGAATTCTTGAGCAGTCCACTGCAGCCGCGGTGAAGCTGCCGCGCGGGTGGGAAGGGGGCTCCGTTCCAGGGTTGCTTTGAACACGGCGTGGGCGGGCACAGGCTGCGCCGGCTCAGCAGCCTCGGCCAGGCTTCCTCGGGCTTTCTTCTCACCAGACTGACTAACCAGGGCCCCTGCGCTCACAAAACACGGCTCGAGCGGCACCAAAGGCGGTGCTGCCGGCCGGGCCCCGGAGCCGCTCTCCCCGGCTGTGGGGCACGGTGGGGACGGGGTCCCCTGGATTTGTGTTTGAAAAAAATCACGGCAATTTGCAATATATTGTGACACCAACCGAGAAGGCAGTGAAGAAGTCTCTGTCTTTTCAGAATTAGTAAGTGGCTCATTTAAAGATTCTCTGATCAATTCCTAAGACGGTAATAACAAAGGAGCTTTTCTATCTCCTAAACAAACCATCAAAAAGTTTCAGAACAACTCGATCCCAGAAGTTTCACTTAAAACAGAATTGGGATCTACATTTGGAAAATTCTTTCTAACATATATTAACAGTTCTCTTAACTTTTTATCTGGAACACTAAAACAATTTCTCCTTAATAAAGATTCTAAATAATCATACATATATTCCTGCTCCTCAAATACACTTTCCCCATCTCTATGGACTCACCACAACACTTAGCTTACTTTAAATACATCATTATAAATTCCGTATCCTTTCTCATACTCTTACTTCTGTTCTTTAAATATTCTTTCCCCTTTCTCTGTGGATTTACCTAAACACTCAGCTCATCTTAAATACATCATTATAAGTTCTAGATCCTTTCCTATACTCTTTAATTCTGTTCTTTAAATATATTTCCCCCCTTCTCTATGAATATACCTCAGCACTCAGCTTATCTTAAATATATCATCATAAGCTTTGTATTTTTTCTCATTTCTGCTCTTTTGGCATAATATTTCCCATGCTCCTAGATTGCCCCAAAGTTGCTCACCTCAATATAAGATAGGCAATGAGAAATCCCAGTCTCTTCCCCAGCTGTGCTTGCTTCTCCCAGCAGTCAGCAGGGCCTTTCTTCTGGCTTTCTCCTTACCACACTTATTTGAGGCCTTTGAGGAGGCCCAGCAGTAATTTAAAGTTATTAGTAAAGGGAACAAACCAACGTTCCACTCACGTGGCACCAGAATTGAGGTTCCCAGACTTCCAGTGCTCTAAGCACCTTCTCTGAGCTCTCAGGCTCTTACTTCATCGGGCAATCTTCTAAATAAGGAAAGCAGCTAAGAGTTAAAAAGGTTATTTATTACAAAGCACATCTTATTACAAAGCACATCAGCCTCAACAGGCAATAGCCAAAAGCAATGGCAAAGCAATGGCAAATGCAGTGGCAATAAGCAAATGGCTAAAAGCCAGAATGGCTAAAAGCACCAACTCTCCCCAATACATACTCTTATATAGGATTTTTCCAACAAAGTGAGATGCAAGCTCAGACCACCACTTTTTAACCTATTAGAATTCTACTTTCTTAGCACGCTAGGTAACGTATATAACTACTCATACAACCTATCTTGTTCTTCTGAAAAATGTAAGCAATATTATTACTATAGCTCTATTATGTCTAAGTCCTGTCTACAGCTGTGGGCCTGGAGCCTCCTGCTGAAGATATCAGTATGTTTCAACCTTCACTAGAACTCGCTCTGCTTCTCTGGCATTTAAAACCGTCCACTTACTAAAAGCATTAGAACTCACCCTAAAATTACTAACTTACATCTACTTAAATGTCTACTTTATGTGTGCGTGGCTTAATAGACTTCAATCCATCCAAAGGCTTTAATTCAATCCCTGCACTCTGATTTCTCTCTGAAGAATTCAGAGACCCTGACTCACTGACTCCAACACAGGGGGTGTCTGTACCCAGGAAAAAGGGGTGCAGTTAAGGAAAGTGGAGGGTGGGGGCTGGGAAAAGGCAGGAATGCGGGTCCAGGGTCCCCGGGTCAAGGAAAAGGGAGGCTGGGGTCTCTGAGAGGGAGAGGACCAGGAAAGGGGGTGCAGGGGGCATTGGTGCTGGATAAAGGTGTGCAGGGTGGTCCCAGTGCCTGAGAATGGAGGGTTTGGAAGAGTTTAATTCCCGGATATGGGGGCACACGGGGTCGGTGCAGCGGAATGGGGGTTCAGGGTCCCGGTGCCGGATAACGGGATGCAGTGGGTGCCCAGGAAAGGGGGCTCAGGAGGTTCCCTTTCTGGGTTCTGGGGCTCAAGGGTTTGCTGCCTGAAAATTGAGGTTCAGGGGGTCCCGGTGCCCAGAAATGGGGGTTCAGCATGGTTGCCGTGCCCGGAATGAGGTTCAGGTTGGTTGCAGGTTCCAAATAAGGAGTTGTATGGGGTTTATGGACTCGGGAAGGGGGTACAGAGGGTCCTGGTGCTCGAAATGAACGTTCAAGGGGTCTCTGTGCCCAGGAAGGGGAGTTAGCCCAGAAATGGAAGTGCAGGGGGGTCCTCGTGCCAAGAACGGGGCTCAAGGGGGTCCCGTGCTGGGGGTCACCAGTCCTGGGGCGGATCCGAAGCCGCAGCTTGGGAGGCGAAAGTGCCCGGGGAGCGCCAGGGTGGGGGGAGGGACAGAGGAAACCCTGGGAATTCCCCTGAATCTGCCCCCAGGACCACCCAGGATGCCCCTGCAGGACGAGAAGGGTGGAGAACTGGGGGACGCAGAGACTGGGGGTCTCGCGGCGTCCAAGGGTCAGGAAGCAGAACTGGGAGAGCCGGAAGGAAGGTTGAAGGGACTGGGAGGGCGGGATGGGGATCAGGGGTCCCAGTGCCCTGGAAAAGTGTCCAGGAGTCCCCAGTGTTGAGGGAAAGGAAGGTCTGTGTTATAGATAAAAACGTGATCAAACCGAATTAAATATGATTAAAATAAGCGATATTTATTTTGCGACCGAAATACGGTCCTCGACAGCCACAACGGCAAAGGAACAGCGCCGAGCCCGGGGTCGACACCGGGTGAACACACAATGATTGGAACTTTATCGCTTCCAATCCCCCAATGTTCACAAAACAGCTTTGGTTAGTCCAGTTTTTATACAGTTTTTTTAGCCCGGAGTGGAGGTCTTTGTCTTCTCCTGTCGTTCAGCATATTCATGTAGTTTTTTTTCACTGCGTTGAGCTGGACAAAACCATATCCTGGAAGATGATGAATTCTGATGAAGGCATGTCCTGGATTTTGGGAAGGCGACATTGAGATGTATCCTGTCGATCTTACTTTAGGGAAACAGGGCATTCAGATGTATTTTTCCCATGGCGTTGATTATCTTTAATCAAGGGTGCTTATCGGGTCCTCGTTGCTTGGGTGCCTCCCTAGACAGGGCCATCTCTGCTGGGCTGGGTCTATTAAGTTGTTAATTTGAGCTGTCCTACCTTTGTTGGATGTTACAATGATGTAATCAAGCCATCTGTGTCTTTACTGTCTGTGGTTCGGTTTTAGCTTTTTTACTTTGCTCTTACAAATATTGCTTATTCTACACTGCTATATAATTCTTACACCAATTATATTATATTCATCCATTACAGTCTGGGAGCTGGGAAAGGCAGGAATGGGGGTCAGAAGTCCCTGGGTCACAGGAAAAGGGGCTGGGGCTGGGAGGGGAGTGCGGATCGGGGATGCAGTTTGGGAGGCAGCGAGACGAGTAGAGGGGAATTCCAGGAATTCATCTGGATCTCCGCTGAGACCAGGAAGTCTCGGGAATGGAGAACTGGGGGACGCGGAAATTTGGGAGATCTGGGGGTCCAAAAGCCGAGGAAAAGGGCGGATCTGGGGTGTGGGAAGGGCGGGATGGCCGGGAATGGGGGTACAGGGGTCCCAGAGCACTGACAGGGGGTGCAGGGGATCAGCCCCGGATAAGGGGGGTGCAGGGGGGTCCCAGTGCTGAGGAAAGGAGTATGGGGGACTCCCCATGCCCAAAAATGGGGGTTCAGGGGTTCCCATGCTGTGGAATGCGTGTTAAGGAGAAGTTTCCTTCCCAGAATTCGGGGCTCAAGAGAGTTCCACTGACAGAAAATGGGGGTTCAGGGGGTGCTGGTGACCAGAAATGGGGGTTCAGGGGGGTCTCCGTGCCAGATAAGGGGGTACAGGAAGGTGGTGATGTTCGGAAAGGAGGCACAGGGAGGTCCCAGTGCTAGGCAAGAGGATTGAGGGGGGTCACAGGACCCAAAATGGGGATTCCGGGGTTCCCCTGCCTGGGAATGGAGGTTTAGGGGGTTCTCAGTCCCTGGAAATGGAAGTTCAGGGGTGGGAAGATGGGTTCTAAGGATATTGCAGAAGGCAATCTTTCCCAATGGATTACAGCTGTACTGATTACTGAGGAGTGGAAACAACCCTGCCTGCCCAATGAGGGTGGGTGTTATAAAAGAGGGGTCAGCTGGCCACAAGCTGCTGCTGGAGTTGGAGCTTGAGACCCAGGGTCTGCTGCAGCTTGGCATGGAGCGTGCTGGTTGTGCTCTGGGTAGGTAAGGGACACGCAGCTGTGCAAGGGACAGATAAGGTAAGAAGTTGTGTGAAGGACAGGTTGGGGTTTAGCCAGTCATGTAGAAGGAAACTTGCAGAGAGGAGAGGAGTCAGAGCTGTGTGGAGCTGCCTATGAGGAAAAGAGACAGATTTGCCTGAAAGAAGTTCATTGAACAAAGGCATGAGAAGTTTTTAATAAAGGATTGGTGATTATGCCAGTCATGTCCATCTCGACATAAGAACTACATCCTCCCATGTCCCCACCCCTGTCTCAGTTCAATGTCTTTATTTTTACCCCAAGGTTGGATGATTTAAAGGGATGAAGAGAAATGAAAAGCAAATCAAGGCCAAAAGAAAAGGATTTCCATATCTGTGGGAGCTGAGGATCCACATACTTGGGAGCGAGGGAAGAACCTTTTCTGGAGGGGTTTCCACTCCACTGTCGCCAAAATCTTGGTCTTTGCCCCAGTTTATCAGCATTTGGCTGTAGAAGACACCCTTGGGCAAGAGGAAATCAAAACCCTGGAATCACTGAGACTGGAAAAGACCTCCAAGACC
Organism: Muscicapa striata striata; assembly: GCA_030060385.1. Lineage (NCBI taxonomy): Eukaryota > Metazoa > Chordata > Aves > Passeriformes > Muscicapidae > Muscicapa > Muscicapa striata. Next base: position 10,894 of record JAREIS010002112.1, on the reverse strand, counting down.
ATTCAGTATTCCTGGATGCCATTAGAAGAGAGAATTGAAGACAGAAGATTTTGTGGGGTTGAAACTTAACAAATTCACTCACCCCAAGGAATTCCCACTGTGCTTGTGTGCCAATGGACATTCCTGTCCCTGCGTTCACCCAGGTGCCCAAAGAGAGACAGGATGATGCAGAGCTCCCCCAGCCAGGTGTGTTCCCAACACGGACCAGCAGGACCACAGATCACCAGGGCTCTGCCCAACAGGGGTCACTGGGGATCATCCAACACCGATCCTCCCATGGGGGATGGAGCTGGAGCAGAGCACGAAGCTCTTCCCACACTCGGGGCACTCACAGGGCTTCCCTTAGTGGAGCCTCCGTTGGTGTTTGGTCAAATTAGAGCTGTCTGAGAAGCTCTTCCCACACTCAGGACACTTGTAGGGCCTCTCCCCAGTGTGGATGCGCCGGTGTTTGGTGAGGGTGTCGTTGCGGTTGAATCCCTTCCCGCAGTCGTGGCAGCGGAAGGGCCTCTCCTCTGTGTGAATCCGCTCATGTACGAGGAGATGGGAACTGGTCTGAAACCTCTTCCCACACGTGGGACACTTGTAGGGCCTCTCCCCGGTGTGGATGCGCTGGTGGACTCTCAGGGTGCAGTTCTTCCCAAAGCTCTTCCCACATTCCAAGCAGGTGTAGGGCCGTTCTCCAGTGTGGACGACCTGGTGCCGCATCAGGTGGGAGATGCTCCTGAAGCTCTTCCCACATTTCCCACACTCGTAGGGCCGTTCCCCAGTGTGGATCATCTGGTGCTCGATCAGATGGGACCTGCAGCTGTACCCCTTCCCACATTCCAAGCACTTGTGGGGCTTCTCCCCTCCATCAGGCTTCTCCACCAGCTCTGAGCTCTGCCTGCATCTCCGGCCGCCTTCCCGGCTCAGGGAGGGTCTTTCCTCCTCGCAGCTCCCTGGGCTGGGTTTGCAGCTCCTCCTCATGAGGCATCTCTGGGGCTTTTGCTCCTTCTCCATCCACCCACGCCTTGGGAATGAAAAATCCTGTTTTGGGAAAAAAAAGAGGAAAGGGCATTAGGCTGGGGGTTCCTACTTACCCCAGAGTAACTCAGGAACACACTGGGCATCTTGCATCTGAAAGAACCTCCAAAACACCAAGATTCAGAACAAAAATCCTCAAAACATCAAGACACACACCAAAAAAAAAAACTCCCAAACAGCAAGATTTAGCCAGAACCCCCTCCAAAACATAAAGCTTTAGGTCCCGCAAAAACCAAAGCACCAACTTTTAGCCCAATAATGCTCAGAAACACCAAGATTCACTCCTGTCAAAATCGTGGATACCCCTCTCCAATCACCTGCTGCATGTGTGGGGGGGAGGGGGGGCAATGATTCTGGGGCCTGGGGAGAGGCTGCAGACACAGGTAGAGTTGAAATCTTGTGCCGCTTCCCGTTTCTGTTCCTCCTCTGTCCCTGCTCTTCCCACATTCCTCTTCCTCCTACTATTCCTCTTCCCCCTGCACAATCCCACCTTCTCCTCCCACGTGCATCGTTTGACCATTTTGTTCTCCAACCCTGCCTCTCCTTCCCTTCTCCTGCTGCCCCCAGGCCCAGCACCCCCTGCCGGCTCCCTCTTCCCCCCAAACCCACAGCATCCCAGCGCAGGGGCAGGGATGGAGCTGGGGCAGCTCGGGCTGGGGCAGCGCTGGGCTCTCGGCCGCTCCCGCCCGCACTCGGTCCCCACTGCAGCCGCTCCCCACGGCAGCGCGGGGGCCCGGCCTTGGCGCTGCCCCCTCCCACCTCCCAAATTCCCCTCCCGGGGGCGCTGGGGCCGGGGCAGGTGGGGTCCAGGTGGGAACGCTGGGAGCTGCGGCTCTGCCTGGACCCCATGGAAGGAAGAACAGGAAAGTGTCTTTACAAACAGATGCTGGGAATCCGCTTGGAGACAGGGCCAGGGACGTGTACATAAGGAAGTGACAGCAGAAGCCATCAGGTTCAGAAAATGTTATTAACTGACCACACAGACTGCTGCTCAGCCAAGGTCCTGCTACATTCAGGAACTCCCAGAAGAAGAACAAAGACTGAACAGAGCCATGAATATCGTTAGCTGTACAAAAGTGGAAAATGGAGCTGGGATAATTCTGAGGACTAATAAGGAATTGCAGGACCTGGACTGAGGATTCTCTGTTCCAGCCAGAACTTCGTATGAGTTTTTAAACCCAGATAGCCTCAATGTTGTGGTATGGATTCAAGAAACAGCAAAACTTCAGAAAACAAAATAAAACCAAAATGATTTTTGCCCCAGCCATGGCTCTTCCAGACTCACAAAAGAAATTTTAATTGTTTGTGTGTTACAGTGCATATTACATGATTGGCATTTGGCAAATATTAAAATGAATGCTATATGTATAATGTTGGAAAATTGGCTGTGTTAATACAGTTTCTTCTAGTTTTGCTATTAACAAAACTTATAAATAGCACTGGGATAAATATATTTTTCTTGGACTATAACACAGTGAGGTAAAAAGCTTTTGTTAATGTAACTAACTCAGAGAATGGTAGAAAAGAAAAGATTATCAGGAAATTTTCCACATTCTTGGCTTATGGGACACCAGACCTCCAGGGAAGGAAAAAATGTTGCTTTACAGGTTGGGGGGGAATGTGTTTGAACAATGCATGAAAGACCGATAAATATGCAAGAGGTTGATGCACTTAAGGAAATGCTTTCTGAGTTAGGGTGTGCTCTTGGCTGAAAGCCAAGTACCCTGCTGTTATAACCTTTTGCTTTATTGTTTGTCTCTTATTGCCTTTTATTAAAACTTTAAATATTTACCAGGAAAGTCAACCTCGCTTTTTAAAAAGTACATGTTACACAGGGCCATGCCAAAGGGATTCTTGAGCTAAAATATTTAACCCAGTGGCCAGAGTGGCCTCATCATTTGCAGAATTGTGCAGCCACAACTTTAATGGGACCGGAGGCCCTAAAACTGATGGCAGGAGGATCTCCTGTTGTTCAACTCTGGCACCAAGTTAAAGCTTTGATAACCAAAAGAGCCTCTACATGGATGAGCAGTACTCAGTTATTACAGAATGAAACTTGTTCAGTGGCACAGGAGGATTCAGAATTGAGGACAGGGGAAGGGTTTAACCCAGCCTCCTGTTTGAACAGCCTGCACAGGGGCTGGCAACAAACCCATGGCTGCACTCAAGGGACAGAGCTCCAGGGCCAGCACAGGAGAGAGGGATGAGACATTCCCTGGCCTGAGGGACAAAATGTGTTCATGGATGGGTCTGCAAGGGCAGGAGAAGGGAAAAGAGTTCCAAGACAGGCTCTGATTAAGGAAAGGGAATTAGAGCAAGCGCAGGTCACCGCCCGCATGGTCAGCTCAACCGGCGGAGCTGTGTGTGCTTGGGAGAGCCTGGCACTGAAATGCCCTGAGCAGGAAGGCTCAAATATCTGCTGGGGACAGCATGGCAGCTAACAGGGGGGCAAAAGCAATTCTGACCTCTTCAGCAATCACTGGATCGATTATTAAGCTGTTTCTAAAACAAATAATTCCAAGATAAGGGATTGTGGAAGCAACAGACTCATATGGGGAACTCATTTTACAGGAAAGATCCTTCAGGGGGTTACGGCTGCTTTAGGAATACAATGGGACCAACACAAGCCCTGGAACCCCCGGAGCTCAGGTCAGGTAGAAAGAATGAATGGGGAAATAAAGAAACTCCTTTGGAAGCTGGTGATAGAAACCAAGATGCCACAGGTACAGTTTTTGCCATTGCCTTTGGCAAGAATAACAGCCAGACCCAGGGCAGATATTCAATTATCTCCCTTGGAATTGGTGTTTGGAATTCCTTACCATGCTAATTCTCCATCTATTGAGGGTAGAGATATGGGATGTATTCCAAATAGTCTGTGGCCACAATCCTGTCTCCTGTGAAATCTCTCCCACAGGAAGCTGGGCTGGCACAGAGCCTGCCTTGGCACTTGGCTGCTCCCAACATCCAACCAGGACATCGGGTCCTGCCTGAGGAGTGCACAGAAGCCCCACTGGTGGCCAAGTGCCGTGGCCCATGCCAAGTGTCCCTGAGCACAGAAACAGCCCCAGCACAGCTCAGCACGGGGGGGGGACCCCTCACCCTGGGCTCAGGGGCTCTCCAGCCCCGCACATTTGCACTTCCCGCCTGCAGCACCAGCACGGGAGGCCCCACTGAGCCTGCACTGAAGGCAACGCAGCAGCAGCCAGGGCTCCACAGCGGGGGGAAGCCCCTGGGCCTGCCCACACATCCTCTGCTCAAATCCTCTGCCTGGCCACCCTCCTTTGGCATCTCCAGCCACTGGGGCCAATCCTTGCTGCCACTGCTGCAGCTTGGCTGCTTTCTGTGCCTGCACTGCCACAGCTGCTGGGGAACACAGCGGCACAATTCCACTCTGGCTCTCAATCACACTCACACACTGGGCTGGGGGAGATTGGAAAGTCACAAGAAAAACTGGGCTGGTCCTGGAAAATACACCAACTTTAAATTTTTAAAATTTATTTCTCTACTCAGGCTTGGTTTTCCTTTGCCTCAGGGAAAGGAATTATGAAAAATTTTTAAAAGGATGTTACACTACACAACAGAGATGAGTTTAACATCTCAACAGACTGAGAATAGCCCAAAAGATACCCTCAAAGATAACAACCATCAACAAAATATCAGCGACCATCAGCAAACAGCAAGTAACACCCACCACAGAGACAGCTCATGGCAGAGCTGGAAGCACCTGGTCTGAAAAAGGCTGAGATGGAAAATCAGGAGTTCGGACCTAATTAACATCAGAATGACAGAATCACAGGCAAAGAAATCCGGGTCCAACAGGAAACCCAATACTCAGAACTACACAACTTGGAAGGAATGAACACCAAACTAGTGGATTTCAATGGACTCAGACTGTATGAAATTTAGGAAAAATCTAGTAAAACTCATGTGCCATGGAATGATTTTTTGTGCACACTCAGCCTACTTGTGGATGAAATGATTTCTGCTGCACATTTTGGCAAAAATCAAGCAATGCCTTGACTCTCTAACACTAAAGATATCAAGTAAAAAGCAGATTAGAAGGGGGCACATGTGAGTCAGGGGATGGCTGCTCTGAAGGATTAGCATAGGTTTCAGGCAGCTGGAAGAGGAGTTTTAGAAATGCAAATTAACACTGCTAGGGAAAAGTACCCATTTATCATCTGAATTAGGTAATACAAGCTGTCCTTGAAAAAACAACCAGCCAGCCAGAGTCAGCTCTTGACCATCCTGCTGACCAGGCTATGTCAAGCAAGAAGGTGACATTTGTGGAAAATTAAATGACTCAAACTGCTGTTTGCAAATAGACGATAACTGAAAATTGGTGAAACGTAAAACAAGGGAAATAAGAAAGTTGCTCAGATTCTGGTCCAAAGGTAGAAAGGATGGGAATGGGACACGTTCTCGTGGTTCAGTGGCAGACCATGGCTTAAACGAATGCCATTCCTCCTCTGATGTGCTGCAGCAACTCTCATTTTTTTCCCATGCTCGACACCTTGCTGAGTGCAGCTCATTCAGCAGGTGAGCAAGGGGATGCAGGTGGCAGCCAGGCCTGATCCAGAAACGGCTACAAAAGGACAGGCAGTGAGGGCACTGAGAATAATCCCAAAACCAAAGAGGTACCAGGAAAAGAGACTGAAACAAAGGTAATTAAAGAGAGTAAATACATTTATTGAGAAAATACTAAGAGGGTTTGAACGGAATTAGATGAATGTGCTAAGAGATAGAGCCAGGGACTTGTACAAAAGGAAGTAACGGGAAGAACCATCAGTTACAGAAAATGTTACTAATTGACATGGACTGCTGCTCAGCCAAGATCCTTCTCAATTCATGAACTTCGAGAAGGAGAAACACTAAACCCAGCCATGAAAATCGGATGTTATACAAAAGGAGGGGTGCATATTAAGGGAGACATGTAGCAGGCGGATCGGGAAGTCTCAACCTTCCAAATATCTCAGCCACTGGGGAAAGGGAGAAGGAGATGAAGCCGGGAAAATCAGGATAAAAAGGAGCCTGCGTTTTAGAGACCGCATGGCAAATGCCGCGTGGCCTCTCCCATTGTTCATTAATAAAGTCACTTTTACAGGACTCCTCTGTCTCCTTTGGGCACACAAAACTCTGGGCACTGTGAATTTTCCCGCACAGCCCCGGGGCCTCTCTCAAACATCCCTTGCCCGCCTCGAGCTGCTGCCGGGCTCCAGGTGGGTCCCCGCTCCATCCCGGACTCACCCCCAGCTCCCACCGCCCTCAGCTCCCGCTCACCCCGAGCTCCCGCCGGTTCAGGGCAGCAGCGGTTCCTTGGCCCGATGCCCGGGCCGGGCCCAGCAGCGGGAGCCACTCTCAGGAGAAGTTTCGGAGAAATGGCGAGCTGGGAGAAACGGAGAGGAGTCCGTGCCGAGGCGAAAATGGCGCCTCTGACCTCGGGGCCGGGCTTGTCCCCGCTCTGTCCAATCAGAATGAAGAGTGACGGCAGAATCAGCCAATGGCAGCGAGGGGCGGGCGGTGCACACGACCCCGCCCTCTCCCCGGGTTTCGCCATTATTTGGAAACCTCGCCTGCGGAGCGGCCGCGGCGCTGAGCCCGGCCCGGGCTGAGGGCGAAGGAGCCGCTGCTGCCCTGAACCGCCGGGAGCTCGGGGTGAGCGGGAGCTGATGGCGCAGGGGGCTGGGGCTGAGGCCGGGATGGAGCCGGGACCCACCTGCAGTCCTGTCAGGTGTCCGGGCCGGAGCAGGGGGTGCCTGAGAGAGGCCCCGAGCCCGTGGAAGCCCCTGCAGGGCCATGGAAGTGGCTCCTGGCGGGACTTGTGAGGCCGTGGGGGATCCCCGCTGGAGCAGCCTGTTCCTGAGGGCTGTGTCCCGTGGGAGGGACCCTGGACTGGATGAGGACAAGGATTCCTGTCCCTGAGGGGGGCTGGGGTAAAGATTCTTTCCCATCAAGGCATTTGGCTAACTTTTTCCGGATGTGTACAAGTTGGGAGAGTCCGGAACCCTTCCTGGATTTGCCGTTTTCTCAGCCTTTTCCTCCGGGACCCCCGGGCGAAGTGCTGTGCTGAGAGCCCTGAGCCCAGGGTGAGGGGTCCCCCCGTGCTGAGCTGTGCTGGGGCTGTTTCTGTGCTCAGGGACACTTGGCATGGGCCACGGCACTTGGCCACCAGTGGGGCTTCTGTGCACTCCTCAGGCAGAGTGTAAGTCTTGGTCTAATTCCCTTTCCTTAATCAGAGCGTGTTTTGGGAACTCTTTTCCCTTCTCCTGCCCTTGCAGACCCATCCATGAACACATTTTGTCCCTCAGGCCAGGGAATGTCTCATCATCTCTCCTGTGCTGGCTCTGGAGCTCTGTCCCTTGAATGCAGCCATGGGTTTGTTGCCAGCCCCTGTGCAGGCTGTTCAAACAGGAGGCTGGGTTAAACCCTTCCACAATATCAAATTCTAAATCCTCCTGTGCCACTAGACAAGTTTTCATTTGTAATCCTGAGCACTGCTCATCCTGGGCAGCTCTTATCAGGCTTTAACTTGGTACTTAGAGTTTAACAACAGGAGATCCTCCTGCCATCAGTTTTGGGCCTCAGGTTTCCCATTAGCTGTGGCTGCCAAATCCTGCAGACAGCTATGAGGCCACTCTGCACTGGGTTAAACATTTTAGACCAAGGTCCTTTGGCATGGCCTGTGGTATCTTTATTTTTAGAAAAACCAGGTTCACTATCTGAAGTTAATTTTAAAAGGTTAATAATTGACAATTAAGAGATAAACAATAAAGCAAAAGGTGATAACAGCAAAGTGCTTAGCGCTGATTGAGCTCACCTAACTCAAACACTTCGCCGTGCATCAGTCTATTCATAATTAAGATCTTCATGAATTGTAAAGTCGCAGACTTATTCAACGTTTTCCATCCCTGGGGTCTGGTGTCCGTAATCCAGAATGTGAAGGAATTTCCTATTATCATACTCATATTTACCATTGTCTGAGTTAGTTGCATCAGATAAGCTTTCTACATCACCACGTTATAGTCCAATAAAAATGTATTTATTACACTAGTATTTTTAAGCTTTGTTAGTAAGAATACCAAAAGAAGCTATATTCATACAGAAAGTTTTCAACATTATACATATAGCATGCATTTTAATATTTTCAATAATGCAATAATGTATTAATAATTATAAATACTTATACAATTCAAATTTCTTTTCTGAATCTGAAAAGCTATGCCTAGGCAAAAATAATTTGTTTTTATTCATTTCTGAGATTTTGCTGCCTCATGTCCATACCAGAACTGAGGCTATCAGGGTTTACAGTGTTCTGGCTTGAAAGGGAATCAATCCTGGTCCTGCAATTCCCTATTAATCCTCAGAATTGCCACAGCTCCATTACAGTTCTGAGTAACCCTATTTCTGAGATTTCCTGGTCCTTCTCTGGGTCAATACACCCCAAAATTCAGTTAAAATATGTCCCAAATAGTTTAACCTTGTTCTCCAACATTTGTGCATTTTTTCAAATACTCAAAAGATGCTTTTAGACTGAACATTCAGCCATTTCACAGGGGCTTCTTCTACCACTTCTTGTCCTCCTGATTGGAGCAAGTCACCCACATCCTGCATTAACCCAATCCCTGGGGTGGGGTAAATTCTTGTGATATTTTCTGCAAGGCTTGCCCCAATAAGGCTGGTGCTTCTGTGCATCCCTGCAGAAGGACTGTCCATGTCTTTACCATTTTCCCTTCTGCCTCTTGTTCCACTCCAAGGCAAAATACAGTTTAGCATCCTGTGTGAGTGGGCATCCCCAGAAAGCATCTTTGACATCAAGTACTGAATGGTGTCAGTGTGAGGAGGGAACCTGGTTCAAGATGGGTAAGGATCTGAGACTGTGGGTGCCGGGGTTTTAATAATCTCATTTATTATTCTTAGGTCCTGCACTATTCATGAATTCCATCTGATTTCTTGACTGGCAGGATAGGAGCATTCTAGGGAGAGATCCCTGGCTCCAAAAGCCCTGCCTTTAGCAGGGACTCATAAGAGGCTGTGAGCCCTTCCTTCCCTCCCTTGGAATAGGGTATTGCTTTTAGACACCACTTGTCCTGGTTCTTAAAGTCCTTTGGAGAGGCTCCATATCTAATTTTCCCTATTTTCCTGGAGCTGCCCACACTTCTGGGTTCACTTCAGCATAGCCTTGCCAAAACTTTCTACAAAAAGGCACAACCTCTGTATCACCTTTACAGTATTACTTTGTATTCCTAAATTAGCCATCAAATCCTTCTCAGTAAATTACAATCAGAATTAGGAGCAAATAAAAGCTCCTGCATTTCAAACCCATTCCCCAAACATCTTCTAACACTGGTGTAATGAAAACACCAGCTCATCTTTCCCACTTATCCCCTGAATACTGCTGTCTAAATCCCTTCTGGATTTCCCCTTATTGCCCTTTGGGTGTCCATGTCCTTGATTACCTCTGGGAAATGTGCAAACTCCCTCAACATGCTCCCAAGGGACCCTTCAGAGATATTTTGGGATCATCATCCCTTTTGCTGGGAGCCCTTCCTGGCTTTCCTTTCTCCTCCATGGTGCCCTGCCATGTTTAGTCCCTGAAGATCCACTGCACTCACTGATGAGATTTTCAGAGCTCTCTGGCTGCCGACTCTTCCCAGCCCCTGATGTGTCCCTCGTCTGTCTCCTGGTCACTCTGGGTCCCCAATCCATGCCCGGTGCCGCCGCCCCAAGGGAGCCGATCACCCAAACTGGGTGAGGCACCTTCAGCTCCACTCGCTGCCCCGCCCGGACGGGGAAGGAATTCGGCCGAGCCCCAAGGTGTGTGGAAACTTCACATCACCAGAGGATTCTGTACACAGAGAAAGAGTCCTGTAAGTAATTTCATTGACAGAAGGGGCAGAGGCCATGGGCCATTGCCATGGGGTCTGTGCAGTTGTGAGCCGGGCCCCACCGTGGCGGGAGCTGACTGCAGTGGGGGCCGAAGTGTGTGGGCGGGGCGGCAGGAAGCCCAGCGCTGCCCCAGCCCAGCTGCCCCAGCTCCCATCCCTGCCCTGGCTGAGATGCTGTGGGTTTGGGGGAAGAGGGAGCTGGCAGGGGGTGCTGGGCCTGGGGGCAGCAGGAGAAGGGAAGGGAAGCAGGGCTGGAACAAAATGGTCAAACGATGCACTGGGAGGAGAAGGTGGGATTGTCAGGAGGAAGTAGAGAGGAAGAGGAGTGTGAGGAACAGTAGGGACACAGGAGGAGGAGAGATGGGAAGCAGCACAAAGTTCCACTCTCCCTGTATCTGCAGCCTCTTCCCCGTCCAGCAGTCTTGTCCCTCCACGTGCAGCAAGTGACCTGAGAGGAGGGATACACATTTTCACAGGGTGAATCTTGGTGTTTCTGAGCTTTTGGGCAAACTGTTCATGCTTTGGTTTTCATGGGGCTGAATCTTTATATTTTGCAGGAGGTTTTGGCTGAATCTTGTGTTTGGGAAGTTTTGATCTCTTGATGTTTGGAGGATTTTTGGCTGAATCTTGGTGTTTGGGAGGTTCATACAGACACAAGATGCCCAATGACTCTGAGATTAATTTGGGAAGGAGGAACCCCTAGTGAAGGTTTTTTTCTTTTTTTTCCCAAACCAGGATTTTTCATTCCAAAGGCGTGGGCAGATGGAGAGGAGGAAAAGCCCAGAGATCCCTCAGGAGGAGGGGCTGCAAACCCAGCCCAGGGAGCTGCAAGGAGGAAAGACCCTCCTGAGCCGGGAAGGCGGCCGGAGATGCAGGCAGAGCTCAGAGCTGGTGGAGAAGCCTATGGAGGGAGAAGCCCCACAAGTGCTTGGAATGTGGGAAGGGTTTCAGTGCAGGTCCAAGCTGATCAAACACCAGATGATCCA